>PXIH01S0004169.1:3394-17206 GCA_003024985.2 Euperipatoides rowelli | reverse complement strand
TTATGGTCATATCTCAGTAATGTGCAAAGACATCAATGTACAAGTGAAGGAAAAGATCATGACTGCTTAACACTAAAAAGATAAGAATGGAGATTAATAATGTGCTGATGTTTTGTGGTAATAACTCACAGTAAAGTGCAAAGATGTTGTCAATGTACTAGTGAAGGAAAAGATCATGACGCTTAGTATTAGAAATAAAAGATTGGTAATTGATAATGTATGATGCTTGATGGTGATATTTTTCACTAAAGATGACAATGTATGAGTGAAAGAAAACATCATTACTACTTAGCATTTGATCATTTCCTAATGCACAGGTCATGTTATATTATAGAAGTACAAATGAGTGGTGATTGATAATGTGATGAGATCTTTATGGTAATATCTCATTAAATTGTAAAGATGTCTGTGTATGAGTGAAAGTAAATATCATGACGGCTTTGCACTTGATCATAATGAGTGGAGATTGATAATGTGCTGACAGTTTTATGGTGGTATCTCAAGGTAGAATTTAAAGATGTCAATGTTTGAGTGAATGAAAAGATCATGTCTGCTTAGCATTTGATCATTTCCTAATGCACAAATCATAATATATTTATTATGGAAGTGCATAATGAGTGGAGATTGATAATATGCTGTTTTCAAATTAAATCAATTGGGACAAAAACAACAGTGTGCCTACACTTCTTAGAAAATCTAATATATAATTGGTTAAATGGCCAACAAGATGAAGAGCAAATGAATGTCTTCGTAAATATTGGATTATTTTTCAATAATTATTATGGATGATGATGGTTGACTATCCCTCTTTTAATTGTGCATGCTTGACTTCAGAGTGTGTGATCTTTACGGGGAAACTATCCGTTTTTACACAACGGCTTGCATTCCGTAGCCTTTACTGTATTAACCATCCATCAAAAAAAAAACATTCACATTACCATTTTATCAATCATTCTTATATCATTCCAAATAGTAACTTAAAATAAAACTTTGTTATAACTGTAAGCAGAACCCCCACATTTTTTTTGGGATGGGACTGGAAAGCCATTTGGGGCCCATTCATATTTTTGATAAGTTTTTTTTTTATGTGTCCCCTGTTTTTGAAAATTTGATAAACTTGTTTTTTTTTTTATGGCCGTTTTGTTTACCTTTGATGGAACTACAGGCTCCTTGTCCAGGCTGTAAGGCCCCTTTTGTGTGAAAATTTAATGAACTTTTTTTGTTGTTGTAAGAATGTTTTGTTGAACTTGATATTTATTTAGTACACAGCCCCTTATTCAGTCTTATGGAGAGGTGAGGGGGCTCTTTCTGTAGTTTCTTATGGAGTTTATTCATACATAGGACCCTCCCCCCCCCCCCGGGCCCAGGACTACTGTCCCAACTACTCATCCCCCCCCCCCTTACTGTTAAGTACAACAAATTACTTTCCAAAACAAATTAACTGTTCTGAAAGGTAACTAGTTATTTTAAAAGTAACTTTTAAATCCTTGGTTTACTATTCAAACAGATATTGACATTTTATTTATAAATTCAAGATACAAATTTACAAAATGTAATTTTAAAATTGAATACGGTAGAAATATATATATACAGTATATATTTAAAAAAATTACATCAAATTAGTGATCATTCTGATTTGAATTTAGGATTTACACTGATACGAGTCTATATTTAGAATTTTAAACAAATATTTTTTTCCCATTTTCAATCTTTTTAAAATAATATTTAGTTACTAATAATAAAATTAACAAAAGAAGGGGGGGGAAATGTTTTTTTTTTTCATTTTATTGATTGTGAATTATTTGCCATAGATGGCAGCATATGATTGAAGAAGTGTTTCTCCATAACACTATTGGTATAGTCAATTGCATCCTTTTATAAAACAATATTAAGTATTATTAAAAAATAGAGAAAGATACTCTATTTTAGATAGTTAAGCTAAATTATATATACAAGATATACAGTATTTATACTGTTCTATATACTGTACATTGCATATTATATTTATACAGTAGGCCTACATTATACATAGGGCTTACTGTACTGTGTATACTGTATTATACAAGATTATACATTTCAGTAGTTGAAATTAACTAGATAAACATTTTATAAAATTTAAATATTCTTTTAAAATACCCAAAAATGGTAGCTTTATATTGGAAAACATTAACAAATTAAAACCCAGAGCAAATAAAAAATATATTAAAAACTTTAATTTTAGAGTCCTACTTTGACAAAACTTTATTTACAAATTTGCATTGGCAATTAATTAAAAGAAAATATCACGTGGTATTTTAGGCTTAGCCATGAAGATCTTCATAAATCAAATAATTTAATTGATAACATTGTGTCCAGGGGTGTATATTTTTACCAAAGAGTGAGCAAACTGCTCGGGAAGAATTTTGCCTTCAGAAAGAAATTGAGGCATTCGATTTTTTTTTAAAAAAAAATTGAATGCTTAATTAAACATAGCCTAAGCATTATTTGAATAGGTAGACATATACTGTATTAACTAAAATTTCTTAACCTTAATATAATTTATCTAAATTATTTTAAATTATTATTCCTTTAATAATGTTTAAAAAAAAGTGAATGCTGCCACTCTCGGTACTCGGGAAGAATCTTAGAGAAACTCGGGAAGAATCTTAGAGAAACTCGGGAAGAATCTTANAAACTCGGGAAGAATCTTAGAGAAACTCGGGAAGAATCTTAGAGAAACTCGGGAAGAATCTTAGAGAAACTCGGGAAGAATCTTAGAGAAACTCGGGAAGAATCTTACAGAAACTCGGGAAGAATCTTACAGAAACTCGGGAAGAATCTTAGAGAAACTCGGGAAGAATCTTAGAGAAACTCGGGAAGAATCTTACAGAAACTCGGGAAGATTTTCAGTTTAAATGAAGAATATATATACCCCTGCATTGTGATAAGGGGTACCACTTAAACAATTTATCTATCAATTCAAGGCAAGGTGTTAAGGATTTTTTAATAATTTCTACTGGACTATCAAAAAGAGAAATAAACATATTAAGTAATACCTATCAGTTTAAGACTACGGTACTACTAAGGAGATTACTCCATTGATCACTAATATTCCACAATATTTAGCATAATATAACTTTAGAACATGATAGGCCTATTAATATAAGGCCATATTTTAGTCCAGCACAAAGAACTGAAATTGATAAACAAATTCTAATTATGTTAAATGTCAATATAATTAGGGTAAATAACAGTCCTTATGCTTCTCCAGTGGTTCTAGTAGAAAAAAGAAAAAGAAAGCTGAAAAGAAAATATAAAATTCATTTTTGTGTTTATTACAAAAAAATGTAATATTTCGATAAAATTTTATTTGCTATTATAACAGCACCACAGGAAAACCCAGTTGAATCCCTCCCTTTTTAGTTTATGGAAGAGAGTTGAACTTCCCTTTTGGCAATGAATTCCAATCTAATAAAGTAAATAAAAATTATTTAAAATTAGATAATTAACTTATACTCTTTCAGAAAGAATTCAACTGCTACATAGCCTTGCCAATGAAAAGCTAAATAAATCTTATCTATGAAAAACATTTTTTTTACTTTTTTTTTTTATTTATTTTATATACATTGTTTAAGCAAAGCTTTTACAATTTCTTATGTTATAATAAACACACATTATCAGTTATATCATATCTAAAAATAATTCTGACAAATGTAAGCATCTAATTTTAATTTAAAAGCATTAAATGATTCGTTGATTATTTCAAAAGGAAGATTATTCCAATAGTCAATTCCCCTATTATAAAATAATTTAATACCTATTCTAGAGTTAAATCTTTTTTTAAATAACTTGAATGGGTGACCTCTTATACTGTAATTGTTTATCACAAAATTTCCCTCTTTGTTATTTTCAACAACTATAAATAGAAGAAGAAAAAACATATTTTTAAAGTAAAGGATTTAGTAAAAATAATAGACTTTCCATTATCTTATAAAATTAAAAACGTAGAAGCGAAACTAAGTCCCAGGTATCATGGGCCCTTCCAGTTAATCAAATCTATGAAAATAATTACTGGTTTTAGCTGCTATACTCTGATGATCGAACCATAAAGAGACATGTTCAACAAATTTATTCTTTTATAATCGTCCTCAAGAGATAAAATGGGATATAGCTATCCATTTGATTCACTCCTGCTAACAACTCATCTATTTGATGATAATAGCAT
Source organism: Euperipatoides rowelli (assembly GCA_003024985.2). Lineage (NCBI taxonomy): Eukaryota > Metazoa > Onychophora > Udeonychophora > Euonychophora > Peripatopsidae > Euperipatoides > Euperipatoides rowelli. Next base: position 13,002 of record PXIH01S0004169.1, on the reverse strand, counting down.
ATCTAACATGTGACAACATATCCTCCATCCCTGATGATTCAAACGCCACAATAATAAAAGCGTTTAAACAATAGATGAAATTTCATCTATTTTGGATGTCTCAAATACTAAAATAAAAAAAATACTAGGACATACTGTACATCATCAGATTACGTGTCATCTATACATGATGTTTCAAGCACCAAAATAAAATGTGTGGGGAATCAATAGATGAAACATCATTGTACATCATCAGTAAACACATCAAGTGAGATTGATACAGTTTCTCCTTGCAACTTTTCCTTGCATTCATCAAAGCTGAATCATACATAGAGTTTAATACTTTGCTTGCAAGTACAGTAGATATAGTGATGGATATTCAATTCCTGATCTCATGAACTTCTTTTCATGTGATGGATGATTAAATGGTGTGTTTGTAGCATAAAATATTTTTGCTAACTTATTGACTAATATGATCTGCATATGATTTGGATGTTAAAATGACATATACTTCCTTTGAAACTTTAATCACAGACATGGTAGATTCAGAAGCTGCAAAATAGAAAAAAAGTTATAATTTTTTGTGCATTATTTTACAATAATTTTTTTCCAATTGTAATTTTTATCAATGAATGAAATGTATAGCCTAATGTTAGCTATACTTTAACCTTATAATTTAGTTTAGAATGCAAACTGTTTTTAATTTTCAAATAAATTCATATATCAAACATTTTGTACAAGTTGAATCTTAAGTCAGAAATAGTTCATAGATTTGCAAATAAATATAGTTACCAATTAAACAAAGTGACAAATTAAATAAAAATAAATTATTTTTTAGCCAAATATGTATAAAGTTGACTTGGGCTATTTAAAAGCTCCGACTGATAAAGCTCCATATCAGGGGTGGAATGTTGCAAGGTGGGGTAAGGAACATAAATTGCTTTAATATTTGGGCTGGAAAGGTGCTTGCCATTTCCATCAAAGTAAGACGAAAATCATACAACGTTCTTTTATTAGAAAGAATGTGCAAATATGTAAATTAGAATGTTAGCTCCATGAATAAAAATTAGCATTAATTTGCATATTCAACGAAGTTGTCTGTTTCATATAATGTTTACAATCTTTTAAATGATCAGATTATATGAGCATGGCATTTATATAAAATAATAAAGTATTGCTCAATTGTAAACAAAACACAAACTAACGGCAATTATTCCTTGACATTGAATGCACAAAGTAATGTTACAAACTAGGATTCACTATACATTCCCCTATCTTTAAAAAATTTAATCCCCAAATTTTGCAAAAAGCCAAACTTACAAAAAAAAAAAGAACTTTCAAATACCAAAACGATTTACTTATCACCCTCTTCAATCCCAAGTAATGAGCAAACAGCGAGCGGCTGACAAGTATTTACAAAATATTTTTAGATTAATCCCTAGTCATTGTCAAGTGCAAAAAAATGTTAAAAAGTGGCTTTTTTTATAGATTAAGATTTTTTTTTATTTTAGTTGAAATGGAAGACTCATCACTGAAACATCAGGGGAGTCCAAAAAACAATTTTTCTTAAGGGATTTAATGTTTCACAATCCCTTACAGGTCTAAACAATAAGTAAAGTTAAAGTTCAAAGTTGGAAATTTCAATTGTTTACGAATAGCCAGAAACAACGAAAGAAAAAAGTTTACAACTTGAAATCTTGGCTGCTTGTCCCAACTCAGTGAATCAGCTAAATGTGAAGTCTGCTTCGATGTTCTATAAAACTCAGTCAACTCGAGTACCAATAAATGATAACAGGCCATGGGTTCATATCCTGTTCTTTGGTCACCAAATATAGCAAAAATGAATAACATAAAAATGATGAAGTACTAATAATATAAATGTCCCTGTTCGGGTGTCAAATATACCAAAAAGGAAATGAATAATAATATAAATGAATGATATAAAATATATATAAGAATTTAATTTTTTTATCTATAAGGAATAAATGTTTATGAATAACTTTTTGTTAGGCCTATTGGAGAGGAGAGGAATGTTCATTGAGGTTTCATCTTCTTGGTTGTAACAGGAACTGATGTGTGGTTGATAGCTTTTGCTGAATGGCAAGCTGACATATTGGACTACTAGAAGAAATAATACAATGTTCTGGAGCAAATAATTCTTGACTGAATTAAATACTATATCAAATAGGTCACTGCAGCATACATATTTGAACAGCTCATTCAAACACATAACAAAGTAATGTGTTTGAATGAGCTGTTCATAATAAAGTAAGGAAACTTAAAGGCTCCGACTGACAGACTATGCCACGATAACACAGGGACAGACTGTACTCTTGAGGAATCGGCACATGCCGATCCAGCTGCAAGTTTAGGGAAGGAACATAAATTCCTTAAGTTAAAATACTCTGGCTGGAAAGACACATTCCATTCCATCTCATAAGAGAAAAAGCATACTCACGACATTCTTTTTATTAGAAAGAATGTGTGATTATTTAAATTAAAGAAACGTTAGCTCCTTGAATAAAAATTAGCATTAATTTGCACATGCAAGGAAGTTATCTGTTTTATGCAATGTTTACGATCTTATAATTGATCAAATTATACGAGCAATGCATTTATTATAAAATACTAAAACATTGCTCAATCATAAACAAAACATAAATAATAAAGGCAGCTATTCCTTGAATGCATGAAGTAATGTTACAAACTAGGATTCACTCTTATATACAATATGTATCTACAGTATGTATGAACTGTATGTATTTTATATGCTGTATGGTATACATATCTACTGTAGGTCTGTATATGCAGTAGACCTACATGTATTGACAGTAAAGACCTTCGCCTATAACAGCCTATTTTCAATTAATTAATGATATTTCTTTCAATTAATCATGGTTTTTTTTTCTGAAGTCTAAATTTGTTAAGGTGTGCTCTACAATTGGTAGCTATGCCCTAATACTTAAATATTTTTGGGTTGCTCTAAGTTTTTTTTCCAAAATTGGGTACTCTGTTAATAAGTTCCAAATTTTGATTCCATTACATGCTTGTTTGAACCATGCTATTTATTGATTTTTTTTTAATTGTGTATTAATGAAAGCTACTAGAGCTTTTACCACTGTGTATTATAACTGAAACAAAGATTAATTAACATTCCTTTATTTAATAGTGATGGGAAATGTACCTCTGACACTTATTATTTCATTATTTGTTTTAGATTTCTTCGTGGAAAAAAAATCTCTCTTAACCATGGCAACTGACACTGACATGAGAACTGAACTGCAAGATCTGCAGTTCAAGGCAAATACGATTACGGATGAGGTAAGTTTTATTTTTGTTTTATATATATGCTGCACAAATAATACAATATATAATATGTAAGCTATATTATATATACTGTATATATTATAAATATACTGTATATATTATAAATAAACTGTATATATTATAAATATACTGTAATATATGCTCTAATTAACTAATTTTAAATTGCCTACACTTATTTCATTAAGAGTGTGAGCCTACGAGGGCAAGCAGAGCCATAGCAATGCTTTTTGGCGCCCATGGCAAATACTTAAAGCAGCATTCTAAGTTAACATTTACTTGTAGAGGTGTTTGTAAATATAAATTTCTTTCAGGTTTTGTTTATGATAAACTTGTTTTTGAAAGAGATTCAGAATTAGAAAAGCCATTTGAATTATATATGCCTACATCCAGTTGATATTTATCAAAACGATAATGTTGACATCACTAGAAATTATTATGTGACAAACTCATTTTTCAACTCAGTTAAGTTGCTTGCTTCCTTTGTTTCTCTTGCACCCTTGACAACTGGCCCATTGTCAATAGGTTGCTATTGCTCTGAGGCTATGCTTACATGTGAATTGTAATTTCAGTCATAAGTAAAAGTTCTAAAAAAGCCTTTGACTGTGAACTATATATACATTATGAACAATTACTGGTTTAGTTTATCTTGAATAGTTATTATATTATGTTAATAAATTGTTGTTATTGACATGAGTTATTTATTTCATAGCATAAGAAATACACAACAATTGTCCAGCAGGATGAATATTATGTTGATATCCTGGACAATTTAAAATAAAAGCCTAATGCTACATTCAATTTTTTTTTTTAAAGGCCTGATATGAACAAGCATAGTATATAAATCAGAGGTGTAAATAACATTGATCGCGATCTACCAGTCAACGCATATTTAATGTTTTTTTATAGACTGCCAATATTTTCTTTTAAATCCCACCTTTTAAAAAACATTGAAAAATAATTAATTAAAATAATAATAATAATAATGTTAAATGTTTGTTTTTATACTAATAGAATTTAAAAATGAATAATAATGTTAAATTCTGTGTGTTTGTATTTATACAAATAAAATTTCTGTTAGTTGTATAATACGCACTTATGCAACTATCTGCTCTTCTGATTTTAATAAATAGTAAATAATTGCTTATAGCCTAGTAGTGATACCATGTTATTAACTTTAAATGCTCGAGGAGAAAAAATTATTTGAGCATTTAAAATTAAAAGTGCGCTGCTCAAAATATTTTCTTGAGAAATTTGCAACTAAAAAGTGCTAAATTAAATTTTTTTGTTATAAATTAATCATTTTCTTGGCCAAAATTTATTCCAATGATGATAAGTATTAAAAGAATGTTGTATAACATTTGAGTTTTTTGTCCCATCCTCGTGGCGTAATCTGTATCATGCAGGCTGTAAAACTGAGGATGAAGACATAAGCTGAGACGTTCCAGGTTCGTATCTCAGTTGAGCTAGCTTTGTAACGTTTTTTTTCCTGGCTAGCATTACGTTACCAGGATTTTGTAACTCAGTACGTTGGCTCTCTAAGAACCGTAATAGTGTACTATTGTAAAGTAAAATATGCAGTTCCTTCGGTGAAGATTATCATTAACCCAGAAATAATACATCTCTCCTCCCTTTGGAGGGTAGATTTATTTATTTAAAAAAACAAAACAACATTTGAGTTTGTTTATAATCCAAATTGTTCATTAAAAAAAAGCAGTAAATTTCATTTGTTTTCATTCTAATGTCTACAAAGATAAACCTTTCATTTGAAATGCAACAAGTTGCTTGTTTCTAAGGAGTATAGAGAGGCCCAAGCATCTAGTAGACTAATAGTATTTTTTTATATATACAGTATATAAAACTTTATCTACAAAACTAAAAATAACAGCAAAGTATAAAAACAAAAACAATGAAATTCAAACCAATAATCAAAATTACATCCATAATTTATAATTATAATTTCCGACATTTATTATATAATTTATTCTCCTCCCACCCACTAGGGTAATCAACCATGAAATGACCCCCTACAAAAAATTTATTTACCCCCTATTGCCCTGGTGGAATTTTTGAAAGATTAGATCGCGGATGGATTTTCGCTGGCAAAGTAGATCTTATGTAAAAATTAGTTGACACCCCTGATATACTGTAAGTCCTCAAACTTGAGATTGTTTTAAGCTTCAAGAATATAAATTGTAATATCTATTTGTTTTAAACTATAAATGTTAAGTTCAAGAAAGGTTAAAGCAGTTTCTTTTCTGAGATTGTATTAATGACCCTATTTCATTTTCGGTTTGTAGTAAACAAAACAAAAAAAAATACTTTTTTAAAAGTAGCCTGCACCCAAAATCAGGAATATTTTTTTTTTAAAAGATTTGGAGTGCTATGATAATAATATTTTGATTATGGTATTTTTGATTAACATAAACATTTTAACTAGTATTTTGTTCTCTGAATAATTTTTATTTCTGCATGTACAGTGTATTGTATATTATACTGTAGTATAATGCTAGTGAATTTATTTAGTGTTCATTAGTTCACTAGAGGGCGTTACTGATTAAGGATAGTTTTGAAAAAAAGTTGCTGTTGAGAAATTTGGAATTGAAGAGGGAGAGAGTGAGGATGAACGCAGGTGAATAGATGTAGGGTGAGGGGGGGGGGTAATGGTGGCTAACATCACAAGATGACTCCGAACATAAGGAGAAGCAAAGTCTTAGTCTTGAGTTTATTGAATAAGAGGAGTAACTGTATATTTAAAATATATACTGTTATATAGGGCTATTAATAATACAAAATAAATAAAGACGAGGGGATATTAAATTAGAATTTATTATAAACAAAGATTGAAGAAATAAAGTTGGTCGCCTTTTAGAGAATTGCATATTGATTATGTGTGAGAGTGTGTGTGTGTGTTTTGTTTTTTTAATATTGCTTTTTTGGCAGTTAATATGCTGCTTTCCTAGCAAAATAATATGTTCTGTATATAGTCATTGCTCAGAAAGATCAGGATTTTGATCCTGTAATTTCACTGGAATTTGATTTCTAGACTTTGTCTTAAATGCTATTGATATCCTGATCAGATTTAATAATCAATGATGAAATAAAACATATCCAAAATCTGTTTGTGACTTGCCCATCAAAAATGCCCTCTAGTTGAAAAATTGTAAATGAATTATTCTTGCTAAAAAATTAAGAAAAGATTAATTATCAATTTACCATTCTTCTAATCTGAATAAAATAAATTCCCGGAATGTGAACTAAGGCTGTGCAGTTTACTATACAAGTGTGTATTTAAGTGACTTTAAATGTTTGCATTTAAACAATGAAGGTAGCAAGGGATTAAATTTTAAAGGATCACCAACATTTGTATTTGTAAGTAAGCAAAATAATGAGGACAGTGTAGGACACTATATTTTACTCGTTCACATCACATAATTTGTTTTATCTCTTCCAAACTTGACAAACTGGTGGTTGTTAAACCGTTTTTAAATTAAATTTGATTTCATGCCTACATCTTGATTTTAAATATTTTATAATTTAAATTTTAAGCACTGGTAGTTATAATTTATCCAAAGTTCCTAACTAAATTATTGTAATGTTAAGAAAACCTTAAATTGATATTGAATTTGAGTCGGAGATATTTATTTTTTAAAAAAATATTGTGGTTCGAGGAGAATAAAAACACAGGGGTTTTTTTTTTGGGTAAAGTTTTTATTGGTTGGAGGGGTATTTTTTATTTACTTATAAATCATGTGATTGTCTTAGATGTCATAGACATTCTATTATTTGTTGGTGTAATTTTTAACAAAGCCCAGAAGCCTACTAATGAAACAACTTCTAAATTCCATGCATCATTTATCCCACGAATGTGGAATCAACTACCGAGCTGTAATTTAAAAAACAATAAATAATTTATTTGTATTTTTTATTTAAAATACTGTTTTAAAACACTTGCAGCACACACAAGAGCCACTTGCAAACATTTTACAAAATTTGTGTATTTTGTTTAAGTACTTATAAAAGTGAGGAGCAGCGTTAACCTTTTATAACAGATATATACTACATATTATATATACTATTTATATTACTATGACAGACCCCAGAGTAGCGTCCACATGGCTGTTAATAATAACAAAACTCAGAGTATCAAAATCTGGAGCTCACATTTGAATCCATATATCTTTTATTTAGACTTGAAAAACAAAGGTAATAAACAAGAAACAGTGGATAACACATACACAAAGCTTCTGCAATAACAATTGTCCATGCCTTGCACCTTTACATTGTTATCAAACAAACAATTGTAAAGAACGGGTCACAAGGTCATTCGCCTTCACAGTAAAGATATGTTCGTAGCTACTACTGGTGAAAATGATCGATGAAGGTGGAGGGCCTTTTATATAATGATAAATAAGCATGACATTACTTTTACTTGATAATACAAATATGACGTATAAAAGGTAAGCAGAATAAACTTCATGTAGAATCTCTTAACGTGCCTTAAGCAATGGAGGGGGGGGGGAATCTGGTCTTTACTCTCTTTTTAAAAATGGACCACAATGGCTCAGTGATATTTAGGTCTGCCACTGTGCTGGCCACTGAAGATGTCTAACTTAACTTACTTTCTCCTTAGACCAATCTTGCACACATCCAGCTGTGTGAATAGTGGCATTATCATTTTGGAAAACTGCATTGCCTAAAGAAAACAATGTTTGTACCATTGGTTGCATTTGGTCATCCAGAATGTCTACGTAATCTTTGACAGTCACTTTACCATTTAGGATGGTAATAAGACCTGCGGAATCCACTGGTTTTGCCACCCATACCAAAACTGATCCTCCATTATGTTTAACAGTAGGAATTAAGCAACCAGGATCATAAACTTCTTTCTTTGTTCTCCAAATATAAACTATGCCAATGGTGGGGAACAGTATATTATTTGTCAGACCATATTATATATTTCCAAACATTAGGTTTCCAGGGTTGTATGCTCTTAACACCACTATTTCACTTTATTGCATTATTCTGTGTTATCAATGGTTGGCAATTGCTTCTTTGCCATAAGCATTTGATTTGTGAAGCTCCTCCACTAACTGTTTTGGTACAGATAGTTTCCTTAAGATGTACATTTAATTATGTGATAATTGTAGATGCAGTTGTTTTATGTTTTTTTTTTTTGTTTTTTTTGCTCAATATCCTTGAATCCTCTTTTGTCACTTTCCTTTAGTTTAGATTTACAGCCACTGTTTCTTTTGGCTAAAGTCTTACCTTCAGATGTGTATGCTGTCATAATCTTTGATACTGCACCTCTTGAAATCCATAACAAATTGGAAATTTTAGTCATTGATGCTTCTACCATATGGGCACCAACAATTTGTCCCTCTTTGAAAATCAATAAGGTCTGTTATTATTATAACTCTTAAACAATCACTTGCATTTATAAATAATATAATGGTTGTTCATCAGAAATCAGAATATCATCAGAGGTGTAGCCAGGAGGTGATTCAGGGACCTTTGTTTCTCCCCTGCTGAGAAACTCTTAAAATTGGCGCCTATGGTCAATTTAATAATTCAATTATTTCCTATCACCGTGCGTTATTTTTTTTTGTTGCAGAATATCAAGCAGCGCCTATCTCGAGTTAGTCATAAAATAAGAAAAATAGGCACTCTACCGACTAATGTAGGCTTTAGTGCTAAATTCTCTGCTTTTATGTTTTATAACAAGCTTTGTATTTTTTATTATTAAATACGTACAAGACAAATGTGACTTACGGCAAGAATTGTTGTATGTTTATGTAGGCTTACCTTATTTTAGTTCACACGCAAGAGTACTTTTGTAAAAATAAAAATAAACTGAGAAAAAGTACAAAAGTATACAATATTAAAGATTTAAAAACCAAAGAAAAATGTACAATTTTTATTAATATTTTATTGAAACTTTATTCGTCTTCCAATGGCAGCTCATCTTTTAATTAAACAATTTTTATAAATAAAATGATAAAATACAAACTACTAATTGTCCTGATTTTTCCTCAAAGGTGACAAGAAATGGATTTTTTTTATGATTTCATTTCAAAAAAAATATTAAAAAAAATGATTCCACTTGGCTAAAAAAAATTCAAAAAAATAAAAGCATTTAAAAACCAAATTTATAAGTTAATCCTTTAAGCTCCNCCNNNTTTAAANNGNATTGCTAAAAGTAACCTGTAGGTAGGGTTGATTGCAAGCCAATGATGACGTCTTAGTAGTCCAACAACTAGATACTGTTACTTCTTTCTTTATGTTTTAATTAATATATTATATAT
>PXIH01S0004168.1:6226-19672 GCA_003024985.2 Euperipatoides rowelli | reverse complement strand
AAACATCTATATATTTTTTAAATGACCCACCCATATGAAACAGAATTTATAATTTCTATGAAGATTATTCCAAATATTAATAGAACGAAAAAATATCATTTTACTTGTTCTATATATTCAACCCAAGTTTGTAAGGGTGTCCTCTTCTAGCAGTTTGATTGAGCCTGAAAAAAAACATATTATTTCTGACAATGTCTTTATAAATAAAAATAAGATCCTCTTAAAAATCTGCAAACAGAAGATAAGATTGTCTTCAAAGAAACTAAATGTTGTTCATAAGATTTATAACAATACCCATATATAAATTTTGTAAAACATCAAAATTGTTTTTTAAAATTTTTCCAAAACCTTTTTATATAAATACATAATAGAGGTGTAACCAGAATCATAAAGAGGCTGGATAAATACTTTATATATTGCGATAAATGAATCAACAGACATCTATTTGATTCTATTTCTAATCCAAGCAAATTTTTTGTTAGCATTTTTTTAATAGGCCTAATATGATTAGAGTGCAAGGAAAAGGAGAAATGACGATTAACAATAACACTAAGATCGTTATGAAAATCAGACTGAGTAATCGTACTACCCTCAATAAAATAAATCCTGTCAGTCCTCTCAGTCCTATAACTAATAAATCTTGTCTTGGAAGTATTTAATTTTAAAGAATTAGTTTTCAACCAAAAACAAATGAAAACTAAATTCCTTTGAGAATTTGCTTCATCTAAGGAATTGGCAATACAACCCATAAGTTTCAGGTTGTCAGCATAAATTGACAAATTAAAATTAACATGTTGGAAATATGTTAATTTTAATTTGTATATATATTAAAAAACACAGTCGAAGAAAAACCACGTAGTATGATATTGGGTTCAGACAAGTTCCCATCTATATTCAATCTAACAAATCTCTTTTTCAGAAAATCAATTGCACAATTTATTAAATAGTTTGGAAAATGATGTACATACAAGTTTCTGAATAAAAATAGAGTGTTTCACCGTATCGAAAGCAGATACTAAATCAAAAAATAAAACATCAGTTGGCAGTGAATTTTCAAAATTTTGAGAAATAAAACTATCTAACTATAATAAAAGGCAAGTTTTGGTCATGATGTCTGTCACGCTGCTCGACCATCTTCGGCGATCCCGAAGATGTTTTTGCTCTATTTTTGTCCATAAATGTCGCTGTATCCATCATTTTTGACGGGCTTTTAAGTATAGCAAGCTAAATAGGAAGAAATTAATGTCTGTCATTTTTGACGAACTTTTAAACTAGTTACTAATAAACAAGAATTTACAGAACAATCTTTTCTTGAACCGAATTGGAAATCGGAGAGAATATTATACTCAGTCATAATTATGTGCTGTAAATCTGTTAATAAAAATCTTTTAAGAAATTTTGGAAATAAATGAAGTTGTAATGATGGGTCTGTAATTTTTATTATCCTTTCTAGAACCTTTTTTAAACCTAGGTTTAATAGTCCCAACATTCCAGCTTTTAGGTACAATACCAAAATTCAATGAACCATTAATAACTGCTGTAAGAAGACCAATAAAAAAGACTTAAATTTCTTAATAATATGATTTGAAATACCATCTTCTGATACAGACTTTGTATATGTAATACAGTCTATACAATTACCTAGCTCAGTCATGGATATGGGTTCAAAAGCCTCAGAGTTTGGCAAAACATCAATAATACTATCTGTTTCATTGAATCGCAGAAAATGCTTTTTAAAAACATTACTTATATGGTAATGTCCAGTAAAATTTGACCATTGTCATCCATAATTTTTTTTTAACTTAACATAATATATGATAAATAGGGAAAATTTAATTAGCTAGAATCTTGGCAATTACAAGTAAATTTTTCTTCCAATATGGTTAATCACAAAACATATATTCACTATTAACCAGTATACACAAATCACTGAATAATTTAACAAAGCAAGTAATTTATCTAGAAGTATCAAACATTTAACACAACCAGTCTACCTTACAAGATGGCGTAGCACACACAGATAAGTGAAGCTAGCCCAGAGTTCATAGCGGTCTAAACACTCATGAATGACTGAGTCATAACAGATTATTACCTGAGTTGTGAGTCAATAACTAACAATCATTACAGTACCAATAAGTTATTTAGCTATATGCAAAACAAATCAACAAAATATTAATAATAAATGGGATTAAATGTAATCAACAAATACAGAGTATTGATTATGTTTGATAATCAAATAGTTAATTTAGACAAGAATAAAAATTAATATCTATATTGATACAAGTATTGGGCATAGTTCTTGATGCAATCAGTTATGACAAGGTTAATCCAAGGGTTTCAATATATACTTTATAGTATTTTTTATACTTCAATAACTCACAAAATATTATTTCACAATAAATAATCTGCTACTACTTAACTTATTAGCTCTAGGTTCATTAATTGATTTTTAACAACATATAGGTTTCTTTTTATTTATTTGTTTTTTTTTTCCTTATTCTGTTGACCATGTTGTGAATTGTGCAGTTACTAATTTTAAACTAAACTTTATAATTTCAATTGTATTATAACCTTTTGTCAACCTGACAGTATAAAACTTTTGTTTTTCCCAGAATTAATTTGTAAACTGATTTAACTTGCAAAATTTATTTAATCTCTTGAAAATGATATTAGCTGCACTTGCGAAATAATCACATTAAAGCCGCTTTCACATGGACAAATATTAGTTCAATAATGGTTCAGCCATAAGCCAAGTCTCAGCCATGATGAAAGATTTTGCATTTAAATGATGATGTTATTCTTGGCCAGACTAATTTACTTTAAGCATTGTGAATATAACACCATTTTAAATGCTCATATTTTTTTCCCTCGTGCATTTAAAGTTAATAACGCATCACCACTATTATGCAATTATTTTAAATTTTATTAAAAGCTGATGTATAAATGCATATTATTCAACTATCAAAGAAAAAAAAAATCATATTGGTATAAAAACAAGCATATTTATCTCTATTATTAATTATTATTTTAATTATTAATTTTTCAATGTTTTTTGAAAATTGGGACTTACAAGGAAATATACATATATTATTGGCGGTCTAGCCAAAAGCATCTGGTGATCAACCCTTAGATCACGATCGACTAGTAGATTGTGATCGACGTTATTGACACCTCTGCTATAGGGTGAGGGAACTATATGATCCTATCAAAAATGTGGAAGCAAGACAATATTAGATTTCCTGATTGAAGATCAAATAGAAATAATAGACCACAAAATAGTAATAAAAGTCTTATATTTTTATTTTGTTTAATATTTGCATTTTTATTCCTTAAATGTTAATGGCTGAATTTTGATAATGAAAAAACTTTTATCTGTTTTGTTTTGTTTTTTTAGTTATTTTGAAAGTATGAATCGGATATGTTCTGAAAAGTTTGTTCCTACTCCAGTAGATGTGCTCCGAGCAAGAGTTAGGACCAGTGGCATCATTGAAACACATTTTAAAATGCACGATGTTATCTTTAGGTAAGAATATTAAAAATAGATTTTTGTCACAACAAACTTTAAAGATTGACAGCAGGTTTTTATTTATTTTTTATGGTGGGGTTGGGAATAGGTCTCAAAATTTTTGTAGTAATGTATATAGAAGTTGAAGAAATATAACGAACTGGAACAATTAAATAATAAAAATAACCCAGTTTTTAATTACTATTTCTTATTTAATTAGAATTAAAAAATATTTGAGTAGGAATATTTAAATTAAACGATGTATTCCCTACTTTTTTGCACTTTCATAAACACTCTTGTTGTCCAACCGTTTTTCAAAATTGTCAAAATTCACCATAAACCCAAAAAACAAAATTTCATGTTTTTATGTATATACCGGTACTTAAAATTTAATAAGGTTTTCTTTGCTATAAAGTTTGGTCAATGTTCCACAAACTAGTGGCCAATTAACCAAATTTGGTGAACGGCGAACACGAAAAAGATACTAGACTATCCAAAATGTTGAACATTCTTATCTACCCCACTTATTCCTCCTCTCCTTAACTGTACTTCCTTCCCCTACACCTACCCAACACATTTCTTGATATTGGTAACAATATTTGTATTATATTTAAATTTATTTTACATGGTATTTAAGTACTGACTGCATTCTTAACACATATTCATGCCTTTAACAAGAAATTAAATCTGACAAGCATAAATATTATTATTTAATGTCAAATATTAACTTGCAGGAAATAATATAACTCATAATACAATAACATTTCCCAATAAAACAGCCCAACAAACTAACATAAGTATTGTTGAATACTTTGAAAAGCTGTCAAATATTCACCCTAAACTGGATAATTGTTTGATTTATGATTGTTACTCAATATAGGCTAGTATTCTCTTAATTAAACCTCCTCAAGTGAGTAATCTCTCAAAGATCAAATTATCTTTAGATACACCTGACTCCATTCCAATTTTCATCTACAAAGAATTTGTTAACTGATTCAATTATTAATTTGGTTAATTTGTCTTTGGTTCCTTGTGTTTGCCCCAAAGTTTGGAAAACAACATATTTAATTCCTATTGCTAAAACACCTAATCCTGCCTCACCTGACCAAATACGACCTATCTCTTTCTCATCCCCAATACCTAAAATCATTGAAAAGCATGCTTGTTCAATATTTCAACATTTCTTAATTCATTACTAGAGCCTTTTCAATTGGTGGAGTAAAGGGGAAATCATCAGCACAATATCTAATCATATAGGCCTACCTGTATATTCATCGTGTTTTGCAATCTCTAGAAGTAACCAATTCTTCAATGTGTAGTTTCTATTTTGACTTCACTAAAGCTTTTGACAGTGTCTACAATAGTATCTTAATAAAATAAAATAAAGTTTTTTCTGATTGATTTTCAGAACATAAAATATATTTTTATTATTAATGTATAAGTGTATTATTTTTATTTCATGTAACAACTAGCAAATAAGCCCGTTAGACGGGCATTAAACATTTTTAAGCCAATTGCACGGGCATCAAACATTTTTTATTTGGCACTACTATGTAGCTAAAGTTTCTAAAAATAGTTCCCAGGCCGAGTGTAGATGGCGGATATTTAAAAAAGTATGTGGCTTCAGAACACAAAGTCGAGACCAACCAAAATTTGTGTGGTAAGTTTAATATAATAGTAAATTCTCCCCCTCTCACTCACACACTCACTCACTCATTCTCTCTCTCTTTCTCTCTCACTCACTCACTGTCTCGCTCACAATGTCTCTATTTCCTAGGCCGATAAGCCGTTGCATTAAAGTTTATAAAAAAAGTTCATAGATGGCTTTGGAACACGCTTTGAATAAGCCCGTTTCATGGGCAGCAAACATTTTTAAGCCCGTTACACAGGAATCACTCACTCACTCATAAGAATTATGATTATCAATCCTTAGTTCCTGGGTCGATAAGTCTGTTACATTAAAGTTTCTAAAAATAGTTCATAGATAGCGCTGTTACTGGCTTTGGAAAATTTCCGGCTTCGGAACACGATCTATTCCAATTAGGATATAGGATTATAATTTCTTAAATCAATTTGCATTTTAGTTTCTATAAGTGCTAATTATAGTTTAAAAAAAAAACTAGCACTAAATACAAAATGTAAAATTAAACTTTTTATTTTATTTTATAACAGGTTGTTTGATGTTGGAGGCCAAAGATCAGAAAGGAGGAAATGGATTCAGTGTTTTGATGATGTGCGAGCTTTATTATTTGTTTGTGCACTGAGTATGTATGATATGGTACTTAGTGAAGATCCACAGGTGGTAAGGAATACTAATTCTCAATTATGGTTTATCATTGCTCTAACTTGTGTTCTATAAGTAGCATGTTGTCATAGAGAATATTGATAAAATCATTTCAGAATATTTCTTTTTATGAATGTTTCTTTTCTTAGGTAATTATAATTAGGCTATTTGCCTTTTATTAGGATTATTACAATAAATTAATGTGAGGGAAATGTATTTAAAATTTTTGAGAGGGAAAATATTCAATTTGGTGACATGTCTAGGGGTATAAAAGCCCTCTGTGAGGCCTAGAAATTAAAAGGATTAGAAAGCAAAACTTCCTGAAATTGTTTTTGTTAACTTTGGAAGTAATTTATTACAATTTTCTGGCAAAATTGTCATTATTAGAAGGAACAAATCTACTCTAGATTTTAGACACATCAAATATTCTTTCCAGTGTATAATAAATGTATATAACGCTAATATTTTGCATTAAATACCCAATTTAGTCACACTATGAAGCAAGACTAGAACTGATATGATCTTTACTACAATTATCACAGCTGTCTCACTAGGCCTCCGTGTGTCAAAAGATGGCCACTAACATTGCCTTAGAAATTACATATAGAACAATATTAATCTTGTGAGTCACAAAATTTCATTAGGTATACATGCAGGATTAACAAATATTAATGAAATCAGTAACAATTTATAATTGTTAATAGAATGTAATAAATTGCAGAACAGTAGTTATTATTGTAAATTATAGACATAACAGAATCATTCTCGTCCACTGCGAGAAATAATGATACATTAGATAAATGTAATGTTTACTTGTTCAAATCTGCTTCATTATGACTTTTATTTATTTATAGAATCGACTGGAAGAAAGTTTAAGATTATTCTCCTCCATATGTAACAATCGATTTTTTATAGAAACTTCTATGGTGAGTATGATTTCTTTTACGGTTTTGTTAAATACTATATAATGGAGATAGACACAATAGTCATTGAGATAGAAAATATAAAGTGTTAATGAAGAGATTTTAGCCATTTCAAAAATTATGATTTGAGCTGTTTCAGATACAGTATAATGTATGTATATTTTTTTTTAGATTTTGTTCCTTAATAAATTGGATTTATTTCGAGAAAAAATTCTTTACTCAGGACGCCACCTACATTATTATTTTTCCGATTATAAAGGTAAGCATTTCTAGTCGTCGTCTTTTATAATATTTTTGCTTTCAAACATGAATACATGAAGATATTTATAAGTTATATGTCTTAAAGATATATCTTAAAGGAAAGGTAACTCTGACCTAAAATAATTGATAGTAAGTTAATTTTTGATTTATATTGAGTTGTGTTTTTAAAATCAGCGTGTAAATTAAAAACCTGTAAATCAAACAGAAATTTTCTATAGGAAATAATGGAAATGTTAAGGGTCAGGGGAAGTGAAGAAAACACAAATAGCATTTCTTACATTCTATTAACAATTATGAGATTGTTTGGTTGTTTTTGCCAATTAAATTTATTTTTCTAGCTAGATCTGGTAGAGAAAACACAAGATTTTAACATTTTATATAAAGCTAATGTTAAAAAAAAATTTAATATTCCTTTCAATTGAATACGGTGCTTATTTTTTTTTGTTAATCCAAAAAATATTTCCTTTAGGAAAAATGATTACGGTATTATAAATTAGAATTTGTCAGAATTATAATGAATTCATTAAATGATAATATATTTTTTTAATTCATTATCATCCATTATCGGGAACTATAAGCATCCACAAAAAATCAGCATAGCCCTAATAGAATTGAAATGACTGTTTACTTATAGTTACTATGTTACAAAATAATAATGATTCCATTACCGTCTATTCTCTGTAGAATATCTATTTTTTTTAAGTGACTAAAGTATTGCTATTCTGGTAGAACTTTTAAAACTTTTTTGGCATAACTTAAATCTTATGTACCAAGACTATATTTGCCATTCTAAGATGTTGTATAAAATACTATCCCATAATGAACTTTAACAATGTCAGTCCTAGGGGTTGAACCCTAAAGAAAATATTTGATAACATTATTGAATGATATTGTATTTGTAACACTATCTGTATTTCATTTTTTAATGTTATGGGATTTACAGTATAAGTTAATTTTAAAAATAACTCGTTTTGTTGGAATTACTTCACAACAACAACAAAATGTATATGTTTTGGAAATTAATTACAATTAAATTTATTATGAATTTAAGATAACAGTTACTTTGCACATTATTATGGTGATGACTTGAAATCTTTCATATTTCGTTAATGAAATAACTTTTTAAAATAAATTTGGAATGTATTTGTTCTCATTTGTAAAGTGTTTTAGTTATACATTGACTTGATTATGAATTATGGGAAAGGGAAAAAGTTAGGCTACATAATTAACCAAGTTATAATTACATTGAAAGTAACATAATTTCAGGTTGCATTTATCCAAAATAATACCTCAACTTGTATAAAAAATAACTAAGTTACCAGATGTCAATGTAAAAAAGTAACAAGTTGACTAATAACTAGTCATTCAGATTAAGTTGTTTTAAATTCCTGATAATGTAATACTTGAAATTGAATGAGGCAACTGATTCAGCTTATATTTTATAGCTGAAATGTAAAAATCTTGTGAGTAAATCCACATTTATCACTGGTCAAAATATTGTTTTTATAATAAAATTAACTTTAGAAAAATATATTACAAATTCAATAATTTTTTTGCTATGAATATAAGATTATATTTAAATGCTTAGTTATCCTAAATTAATATTAAACTTGACATCTTATGCGTGCAAACCAAAGAACCCATATAGATAAGTGATTTGAGCTAAGTGGGTTGACTGAACCATTTACTCAAATTTTAATTTTTTTTACAGCCTAACCTCAAACTAGCTTTGAATTCTAATGCTTTTAAGTGAATCAATAATTATGGCCAACTTTAATTCAAATAAGTAAATCAATGAATATATTTCAGGATTATTTTGAATATTATACTATTAAAAAATGATATTTTGACCTGTGACATATTTGTGTAATTGAGATTTTGGCCCAATATTTTGACAGAGGTTTTGATCCAATATTTAATTTATTTTGACTGGTTTGGATCTAGTATTTTATTTATTTTGACAGAAGTTTTGACACACAGCATTTATACCACAAAATTTTGATGTGATACCATTTTACATCGCATCATATTAATGTTAAGGCATCTCTCAATAGAGTAATCAGAGACATCATTGTTTTATTGGAAAAAAAAATGTGAAAATATATAAAGATTTAGGAATAACATTGACGAAGGATTAAACTTCAAAATACATCTAATGTATATTAACAGTATAAAAAAAGAGATTTGGATATATAAGAAATAATCTAAAGTTTATTTCTCCAGAAGCATTCAATATTATATACGGATATTACATCCAACCAATTCTAGATTATGGAGCAATCATTTATCAATTCCTAAAAATAGAAAAAACATTCAGAAGAATAACTAAGAAAATAATAAACTTACATAATAAGGAAATAATAAATTAAATATGTTAATACCTAAGCAATCTAATTATAATAAAAAAAAACAAGTTTGGTCATGATGTCTGTCACGCTGCTTGGCCATCTTCGGCAAGCTGATGACACCCGAAGATGTTTTTGCTCTATTTTCTGTGCATAGATGTCGCTGTATCCATCATTTGTGACGGGCTTTTAAGTAAAGCAAGATAAGAAGGAAGAAATTAAAGCCCGTCATTTATGACGGGCTTTTAAACTAGTGTCAAATAAACAACTTAATTTTCATGTACAAGGAAATTGTAATTAATTAAAATCAGT
This sequence comes from Euperipatoides rowelli, assembly GCA_003024985.2. Taxonomy (NCBI): domain Eukaryota; kingdom Metazoa; phylum Onychophora; class Udeonychophora; order Euonychophora; family Peripatopsidae; genus Euperipatoides; species Euperipatoides rowelli. The sequence goes on along the minus strand of PXIH01S0004168.1, from coordinate 10,042 downwards.
ACTATACAATTAATAACAGAATAGGAAAGAGAACACACAAGTTTTCTATAAAAATTCCATATAACAATGAGAGAATTGGTTCAAATTCCATATTAAGAAGAGGTGTTAACATTTAGAATAGAATTCCACAAATGGTATTCCTGATGAGTTTCAATGCATTTTGGAATAATATAGACATTGTTGTCAGACAAATTTCTCTATTTGAAGATAAAATGTTATATCAGTGTAAAGGTTTAATGGGAATTGAATAGGGTGGGGTAGCCGAATAGGGTGGGGTAGCCATTTGAACAAGGGGTTCAATTCGATTTGTTTGTTAATCAGTAACATTTTCTTTATCATGTTTATTGTATGGATCTGTGACTGTAAAAACCTTTGGTTAGAACTCAAATTCAAATTTGGAGCTCATCATTATATTTTTCAATATTGACGTTCCTAATTTCTTTTGATTTTATGCATAAGTTGTATAAAAAACTATCAACATGATAGCGGTTACTCACGTTACTTGGTAAAATCATTAATTTCAAAATTTCTTAAAAAAATATAAATATCTACCGATGTGTTATCTTTTTTATTAGGTCAATAATCATGAAAACATAAAAATATTCAAATGTAAGGTTTTTAATTTTTATTTTTTTTTGTATACAGGCCCAGATCAAAATGTTGACAGTGCAGCTATTTTTGTACAACACAAATTTCTAGCTCTTAACCGAAGTCCAGCCAAAGTAATCTATCCGCACTTTACCACAGCAACAGATACTGGTAATATTCAGGTTGTTTTTGAGGTTGTCATGGATACTATCATAAGAGAAAATTTAGAAAAGGCATCTCTATTATAAATGATTGCAGCTCTTCTCAAAAAGAATGTTATCTCAAGTTCTCTTCTGCCTGTTAGATGAAACCGTCCATAATGCCTGTTGTTATATTTGTTTGAACTGACTGCAGCTTTGATGTTGACTCAATTACAGTTTTACTGTAGTTGATTTAATTTTCCATGAGGAAATAGCTGAACGCTATTATATTAAAAGAAAAGAACTTATTAAAAACATTGATTTTAGTATTGCAGGAAGTCATGCTGAGTTCCTGTAGATTTTTCCCCTAGAGACTTGTTGGTTATCCCATTTTATCTTATAGTATATAAGATAGTTTACTGAATAAATTTTTTTATTTTTTTAATCCTTTTGTCTGAATGCTTTTTTTTTTTTTTTTTTTTACCGAATCAAAAAATAATTTCAAAACAAAGGAGTCATATAACAACAAATGATTACATTGTTCTAAATGACGAAAATATAAGTACCGGTATATATTACTGGACTTACTGGTCAACATGAATATGATCAAATGCAATCCCACTAATTTTTATTCAAACATTCAGTTAAAGTTTATTGTTAAACTTATAGTTGCCTGAGTACATTTTAAAATGTATGAAAACATAAGTAATTTTAGCCTAAATACATTTTAGAACTTATTTTTTAACTGTATATTTAAATTATCATTATTTTATTATTAAAAATAACAAAAATCCTTTTTTTAATATATATTTTCTTTAATTGTATGTGGGTTTTTTTTTTTTTTTTTGCTAAAAAATTCATTTATAATTAAGAAAATAACATGTTTTTTGTAAATCGACAATTAAAATCCAATGATTTCATATGGCATCTATTACAAAAAAGATGCTCTGAAATAAATTTCTAAAAAATATTTTGATTCCTAATTAAATGTTGTTATTGGTTTACTTTTATTCTGAAGTTATTTATAGATCAATAGAAAAAAATTATTGTATCAATTTGCATTGATTGTAAACAAAGCCTAACAACCACACTCTAGAGCCAAAATTTCACAAGCAGACGATTAGATATTTTCATGGAATTCTATTTTTGTCAATCTTCTTTGCAATAAACTCATCATAATTGACATCTCAACACATTAAAATACCTACCAAATTTTTTCAACCAATTATTTTATAGATAGGTTGGTCTAAAAACAGAATTTGTAGTCAAAAGACATCTCAATAATTGAGTACACAGTTTCCTGCTGTGATTTTTGTATGCAAAAATATTATCTAACTATTTCAAAGTATTGGAATATTGTATAAACTTTAAATATTTGACCAAAAACGAACATATCACCTAGATAAGTTAAAAAGTTATGACTAATTTGGTAAATGGTGAACCACAATACAACATTGATAAAACATTTTTTTAGTGGGGTGATTTTGAACTATGTATTTTCTAGATAGAAATTATACAGCCGGTCATGTGACATAGGAAATGGAGCAACAATGATAATTTTAACATCCGGGACTGAGAAAATCCCATAAATTTTCACATGATTTAATGTAAAAGATATCTGAAATGAATGTGTTCACTTGTTTGAAATTGGCCTCAGACGAACTTTTGTAATAACAGAAAGGGAAATGCATGACCACATAGAGAGTTAATTTTAATCGGAAACAAATCACATGACCTTTGTCTAAATAAAAAATAAGTTTATTTTAAGAAATAATTATATAATTTTAAAATTAGCATATTCTCAAGGCATCAACAGAGGGCTTGTGGCGGCTCCATCTATGTAATACAAATCCATGTTAAATTTACAGCACATAAGACTTTTGTCAATTTTAAAAAAATGTTTATTTCTTTCTTTTAATGAATTGTTAAGCAAAAAAAATACATTCAATTAAAATACAATAATTAAGCTATATAAAAACAAAAAAATTGGATTTTTACTCCAATTATTTTTAAAGCTAGGATAATGATAATTTAGATATTTACAGTCACAAACAAATGCAAATTGCTTTTTTTTTAATGAACACGTGAAACTAATATTTGGCTTCCAGCAATATTTTATGGCTTGAGTTAAAGCTAATAAGATGTACTTAATATTATAGCAATGGTTTTATAATAATAAAATGTTATAATGGTAAAATGTTTCATCAAAACTGAATATTGTTTTAAAAAATGGATTTTTTTCCTCCTAAAATTCAATCTTTAAAAATTTCAATACACTTAAACATAAATTAAATATAAATACACAATTTTAAAGCAAATTTAATATGGTTTCAGAAACTGTATAGCAGTGGCGTAACTAAGGAATGTTGCGCCCCCCTGTAACTTCTAGGTTGCACCCTTCCTTGAATTCAAATGTTTCACCGAACTGAAAAATAATCACCCATAAAATTGCAGCTTAAACAGCAATTATTTATCAAGTATATTTTTAAGCACAACTTACTTTATATGTGAGTTAAAAGTATTTTTTTAATTACTAAAAAAAATACTTTTAACTTAGAATTTTTTTTTTCTTTCAATCGTCTTTTCATATTTATTTATTTATTTATGCTCAGCAAGGTCTTCACCTCAAGTTAGTGTGTAAATAGACCTCTTTCAACATTTTTAAAAATACTATTACGTGGTACCATAATTTTAATTTTATAAAGAATAAATCAGCACAATTTTAGAGAAAACTTGCTAATTACAAAACTAAGTAATATTCTATGAAATGTCAAACGACCATAAACTTAGTTGGCCAAATTTATCATCACACATTTTTTTTAAAAAAAAAACACGAGCTTTCAAGTTTCAACAAAGCAAAGATCTAGTGAAAGGCTAGAAATATGAACAATTCTGGTAATCAGCACAGTTTATATGGCTCTATAAACTATGGTATCATTCAACATGTGAAAGGAAGTATTTTAACAAGCTCTAGCTCGTTGTGTAACTAGTGGCGGCACAATTCTTATTTAATCACGTTTTAGTTTAGATTAATTTGAAGATAATTTATTTGATACTTTGATTGCAAACTTAAATGATTTTCACTTGA
>PXIH01S0004150.1:14931-34440 GCA_003024985.2 Euperipatoides rowelli | reverse complement strand
TTATATATATATATTTTTTTAACCTTTCAATTCTTCGGCTCAAAATTAAAATCTTTGGGTAGCAAAACTACCAGACTACGGCACTTTATCCATATCTGAAAAAAAACCTAAGAACAATCTATTGAAAATGTTGATATTGTGCTATTTTGCACCCTTGCCTAACCTCATTATAGGCGTTGGTACTATACCACAAATGCACCTAATCGATGCATTGTTTGTTTCCCTAATACTGTAATTAGTGAAATAAATTATACTCCCGTTTAAATTTATGAGACTGAATTCCATTGGCTTTTCCCTTTGTTTAATTATTGATTATACTCATCATACCTTCTTATTACAATTTAATTTAATAATTGGAATAACCTTTTATAGTCTTTAATTTGAAGTTTAAAATTAATAGATATATTTTAAAATTTCTTAGATTTCTATTATATTTTTTCCCGATAGATAGAGAGAAGCATATTTTTTTATTAATGTAGATTTTTCAGTTTATTCAGTAAGAAATTACATTATTTTAATTCCATATAAATCGCATTTTATTTGAATTTAATCATATAGTCACCCCCGATAGCTTGTTTAATATTCAGCCTTGTTCACTCTTTCTGAGTATCACTAGTTTGTAAAGTATATTGGCTCCATGGGATCATATTGATTTGGTCAAGGAGGTGGTGACCTCTTCCTTTGATAATATGCTCCAATTGCTTAAACTGAAAGTGTAAATGTGATTTAATGGTCAATATTAGTATCATTTGAAATTAATTAATTATCTAAAATCAAACTTTATAATAAGTTGATTATACAGTAATATATGCTTTGTTATATTATGGTTTTAATTGAAAAACATTTATGCATTTATTATTCCTTTTTTTTTTACAAAACGATTACACAAGCCTGCGATGGTTGTGTTTTTTTAACTTTTGTTAATTGATTATGTATTTTTTAACGCTGAATCCGAAAATGACCATTTTTTTCCCATCACGTCAGGATTTTTTGCAAATCGCAAATTTTGAAATTGTTAAAAAGTCGAAAATTGTGAAAACCTGATACTATCAAACAGACATATACTATGGAGAATCCATAGTATACAGCCTAATTTTCTTTTTTATTGCATTTCTCATTTATTTATTTTAATTTTTTATTTTTAGGGAATCTACTAGTGCATAAATAAAGTTTTCTTCCTGCCTACTCAGTGATCAAACGTGTTTGTGTCGGTGGAAAATTTTATTTGCAGGCTGTAAAGCAAACTGTCTGTTTTCTAAATGGCTTCAAGAGGCTGTAAAAAGTCTGCAGATTATTTTTGTTACATCTGTGGTGAGTTAATTGTGGAAAGCAAAAAAATAAATATAACAAGTTTCATTCGACAAATATATCTCTCGTATTTCAGAGTCAAAATCGGAGATTAAGACAAAACTTGGGCACCCCATTACATTTGCTACACATGTGTTGAAGAACTTAGATGATGGTCAAAGGGTGAACATGAAACGTTTCGATTTGGGGTTCCAATGGTGTGGCGAGAGCCACAAAATCACAGCAATGATTGTTACTTTTGTTCGACTGGTGTTCACGGTTTCGATTTGAATAAAAAAATAATTGTCTATACAAATATGCCATCCGCTTTATGCCCAGTTCTTCATAATCCAGACGTACCAGTACCAATTCCACCAGATCATTTAACTGAATGATGGTTCCAAAAGTTATTCAAATGAAGAAAACATCGAGGAGTATGAACCTGGTGATAGCTGTGCACCAGAACTTTTTTCACCTTCTGAACTAAACTATTTGGTTCGAAACTTGCATCTGACAAAATAAATGTCAGAATTGCTTGGTTCGAAGCTTAAAGAGAAGAACCTGCTCACAGCTGGCACTTCATTTTCCTGGTTCAGGTACAGAGAAAAGAAATATTCTTCCATATTTTTCGGAAAAAGGAGAATTAGTCTTCTGAACTAATGTACGTGGACTTTTGAATCAATTTAACATTCCATACGAAAGTACCGATTTGAGACTGTTCATAGACTCGTCAAAAAAAAATCCTCAAAATTGTCCTTCTTCACAATGGGAATACGTATGCGTCAATACCCCTCGGACATTCTGTCCATTTAAAAGAGCTTTACGAAAATTTGGAATTTGTGCTCGATAAAATTAAATATGACTATCATAAGTAAATTACATGTGGCGATCTCAAAATAATATCAATGCTCTTAGGACAGCAAGGAGGGTACACAAAATGTCCTTGTTTTATGTGTGAATGGGAGAGCAGAGACAGAAAAAACATTGGATAATGAAAGATTGGCCAAAAAGAGCTTCATTAGAACTTGGAACCAAAAATGTGCTCCGAAAAGGTCTAGTAGCTCTGAATAAAGTTCTCCTTCAACCTCTGCATATCAAGTTAGGCTTGATGAAGCAATTTGTCAAAGCCTTATCAAAAGTAGGCAAATGTTTTTAAATACATCTGTGACAAATTTCCAGCCTTAACAACCGCCAAACTAAAAGAGGGTGTCTTTACTGGTCCTGACATTAGAAAACTTCTCACAAATGGCATTTTTGAGAAACAAATGGAAGTTGCGGAAAAAGAAGCCTGGGGAGCCTTTAAAGATGTAGTAACCAAGTTTCTGGGCAATAAGTAGGATCAGAATTACATATCAATCATTGAGAACATGCTACAGAAGTACAAAAATTTAGGCTGTTCCATGAGCTTGAAGATTCACTTCCTAAATTCACATTCGGACTATTTTCCTGAAAATCTGGGTGCAATTAGCGAAGAGATGGGTGAGAGATGTCATCAGGACATGAAAGAAATGGAAAGGAGGTATCAAGGAGAATGGACTATTATGATGATGATGGCTGACTATTGATGGATGTTACACCGAGATGAACCCCTTAGAGAACATAAAAGGAAATGCATGAGGCAGAGCATGATCGGTCCAAAGAAACTTCCAAACATGGAATAAAATTGTAAGTATTTTACACACATAATATTTTACATGTTTAGCTATAAGAATGCATAGATAAGCCAAAAAAATGAATAAATAAGAAAAAAAACATTTTCAATATATTTTAAAGTCTCATATTTTCGCAATATTTCTGACTTTTTAACAATTTTAAAATTTGCGATTTGCGAAAAATCCTGACGTGATGGAAGAAAATGAAGGTCATTTTCGGTTTCAGTGGTAAAGAATACATAGGAATCAATTATCAAAAGTTAAAAAACATGACAAAACCCAAATTTTGCAGGCTTGTGTTATAGTTTCGTTAGTCAGGTAGACAAAAAAAGTGTGAATGGGTTGTGCAGCACATGGCTGCTTGTAACCTATTTAGCTCACTTGTTCATGGAAAAACTTAGGATATTCCTACCTGTTCCATCAGCAACTGTTACAGTTGAAATTCTACACTTATACTGCATGGATCAAAGTAGTTTGCACCAGAGGAAATCAATTTTTAANACCAAATATTGATGTATTTTGCCATCAGCTTGCTAACGGGCAATAATGGCGCTGATGCAATTGAAGGTATGTGTTTGGAATAAGATACATGGTGACTGCTGTTGTTTCATGATATGCTTAATTGAAAATGGACTTCTACTTGTTGCTGATGCTCGTAGATGCTATTATTACACCTATCCAAGTTTCTGAAGTATATTATGAATACACTAATGCCTTATATAAACCTATCACGCTACCACTCACGTATTTTAGATGGCAGCAAAACATGTTGCGCAGTTGGTGTTTAATGGTGCTTCAGATCCAGGTACATTTCAGGAAACCAATAATTATTATTGCAGTTTGTACATATCGCTACTAGGTGTGATATTTAGCCTATCCAAGATAGACTTCTAAAGAATTAATGTTAAAGTTATTCACTATCCTATTAGTATGGAAACCCTGTTGCGTGACCTTATTGGTGACACATTAATCATATACCAGGACGATGTGCTTATCGCCACCAATACAGTACCAGAACATCTGAGAATATTGCAGAAAGTTTGTAAATTTTTTTCCAAGAAAATATACAAGTTAATAATGACAAAAGTAGGTTCTTGGTGCACGAGGTGAACTTCTTGGGCCATGTCTTACAGAATGGAGCATTCACCCCATCAAGCAAAAACCTAGAAGCACTTAAATTGTTGAGTCCTCCCTCTACCTTAAAACAATTGAGAAGTTTCATAGGAAAACTTAATTTTTATGCATAATTCTTACCAGCCTTATCTCATGTGATCACTCCCCTAATGACCTATTATCAACTGGGAGCAAGACGTTTACTTGGGAACCCAAACATGACATAGTAGGCGACAAAATACTTACTATGTTGGGCTCAAAACCAATCCTGCATTACCCGGATTTTACTCAAAAGTTTGTGGTATCTGTAAAGTCGGCCCTCATAGGGGTGGTCGAGCAGGGTGTCGGAGCCGAGGTCTATCCAATCGGTTACTACTCCAAGAAATTAGGCAGGTCCTAAATGAACTATATCTTGGGAAAAAATGCATTGGCTGTGGTTTCAGTACTGGAGCACTTCCACCTTATCATTATTTTGTCATTCGGTTGAAGTGCGATCAGACTGAAAGGCTGTTGAGTACCTCCGGGGCATAAAGGACAGTAACTCACATGTGACCGATTGGATGACCAAAATAGCAAAGTACTCACCTGAGTTTACCCAGAACCAAGGAAGTAATGCTACAACTAATATACTGTGATTAAAGAAAGAAAGCTACCCCAGCCCTGAGAGAGACCCTATGCTCAAAGTACCAACTGCCTATACTGATGGAAGCTGCCAAATAATGGAACTGCAGTAGCCAAAACAGGGATAGGGATCCACTGGGAAGGATGCTCCATGGAAGATTATTATGGACACATGGAAAATTGTCTCACGAACAACAAAGCAGAATTGTGTGCCATAATACACGCCATGAACATGGCCATCGCGGCCAGCTTTGTAGAAATAACCATAGTGTCAGAGACAGCATGTATACAATCCAGAACATAACATTCAACATGCCCCTGTGGGAAGCTAACGGATGGACATCCACTAGAAATAAAGCTGTTGAAATCAATTGGAATTCAAGGATATATGCGCTCTCATGAAACTTGTGAGGGTTAATTGGGAGCACACCCCAGGACATGCAAATTGCATCAGCAATAATAAAGCATATGAGCTGGCTCTAAAGGGGAAATTAGCAAATGATGGAGTTCTACTTGCCCCGAAGGATATACCAGCCCAAGAAGAAATATTACCACATATTAGCAATTAGAACGGAGAAAATCCGTCAGTAAAATGGTAACCCCTGAAGCTATACTGGTCGAGCAAGGTGTTGATGCCCATCTAACTAAACTCGGTGAGGATGGTTCAATCAGTGACATAGGACCCGAGTTTGCCAAGGGAATCGGGTTGTATTGCAAGGAACAAGGAGTTTTCACAAAGGGCATCATCAACATAGCACCAAAGCAGAATATCCACATAAACACCATTTATGTTCTAGAGAAGCTACGTCAGAAAGTGATAGTGGGTATTTATGAGAGCAAATGGGTTAAACATGCAGGATACATGACGACTTGTACGAGGTTATTAGAGAAATATTTTTGGGATACTTTTTGTCATGTGTACGATTATTTGCGTACCTGCATGGTCTGTCAAAAGAACAGCCCACCCCAAAAGAAAGTTGAAGTACTTGACTTTGTAAAACCAACTAAACCCGGCTGCAAGTTCGCCCTAGATATCATCAGCCCCGTTGTGATCGCAATTGATGGGCACTGGTATATCCTGTCAGTGTTAGATATGTTCACTAGGTATACGGTATTGTGCCCGCTGAAGAACATAAAGGAGGAGGTAATTACCAGCCTGGAAACAAACTACATAACCATATTTGGTGTGCCAGACTGTATCGTTTCCGACAGAGGCAGTAATTTTTGGTCCAAGGTTTTTAAGCAATCATGCAAGATCTTACAAATCAAGCACTACATGTCATCCCCATACCATCTGGCAACAAATGGTATGGTGGAGACTTAACAAGGAGATCAAGATTCAATTAACCACACTGTGCCATAATGCTGGTAGGTCTTGGGTGTCGAAATTGCATCTTGTGCAATTTGCACACAATTCCTACCATTGCAGCATTAATTCATTCCCTAATACACTGACCTTTGGAGAAGACCATAAATTCCCACAATAAGGGCTTTTATGAAGCCCATCCAGTGGAGTTAGGCCCTCCCAATAAGTATGTTGATAACTTGTGCAAGAATCTACATGAAATCAGAGAAATTTCTTGGGAATTCGAGGAGACCACTAGGCATAAATGAAATACTTTCATTAACAAAAATAGAGTCTTAGCAAATTTTAGTGTCGGTGACCTGGTGCTGTACCACTCCGTGAAAATAGTCAAGATGAGAAACCACGGTTTCCAGTATATGTACAATGGACCGTACGCAGTTAAGAAATGTATCTCTCCGGGCAACTATCTCATCGGATTGGAAGGAGACAACATAGAGAGCCCAGTCACCAAAAGAGTCCACTTAGAGAAATTGTGCCCTTTCTACGTGGCAACCCAGATTGAAGATACTGCACTTTATAGTTCAGACATTACCCAACCTGTACTAGAAATTGAGGCAAAGGTAAAGAAACTGGGAGAGAGCAATGATCCCAGCGATGCCCAAGTGGTCGAGGAACCTGGTGACAAGGTTGGCCAGTGTCACCGATAGTGATGCTAATGAATCGGCAACAGATGGGACTTTGGCAAACAAGGAGAGTACCAGCAAGGGGAATCATTCATATAACACTATAAGTAAACTTAAGTAACCCAGGAANTACTATAGGCATTGGCAATCCAAAAAATGCAAATGCTATGCTTAGTCAATCAGTCTGAGTCATTTAACACTATGTCTGTTTTTTTTATTAGTGAGGAGAGGTTTAGAGTCCTATTGTGCTATTTTGCACCCTTGCCTAACCTCATTATAGGCACCAGTTCTATACCACAAATGCACCTAATCGATGCATTGTTTGTTTCCCTAATACTGTAATTAGTAAAATAAATTTTTCTCCCGTTAAATTTATGAGACTGAATTCCATCGGATTTTCCCTTTGTTTAATTATTGATTATACTCATCGTACCTTCTTATTACAATTAAATTTAATAATTGGAATAACCTTTTATAGTCTTTAATTTGAAGTTTAAAATGAATAGATATATTNNNNANNNTNATAGATTTCTATTATTATTTTTCCTGATAAAGAGAAGCATATTTTTTATTAATGTAGATTTTTCAGTTTATTCTGTAAGAAATTACATTATTTTAATTCCATATAAATGGCATTTTATTTCTTTGAATTTAATCATATCGTCACCCCCGATTGTTTGTTTAATATTCAGCCTTGTTCACTCTTTCTGAGTATCACTAGTTTGTACAGTATATTGACTCCATGGGATCATATTGNTTTGGTCAAGGAGNTGGNNACNNCTTNNTTTGNTAATNTGCNCNAATTGCTTAAACTGAAANTGTAAATGTGATTTAATGGTCAATATTAGTATCATTTGAAATTAATTAATTATCTAAAATCAAACTTTATAATAAGTTGATTATAAAGTAATATATGCTTTGTTATATTGTGATTTTAATTGAAAAACATTTATGGATTTATTATTCCTTTTTTGTTTACGAAACGATTGTAGTTTCATTAGGTAGATGAAAAAATGTGAATGGGTTGTGCAGCACATGGCTGCTTGTAACTTATTTAGCTCACTTGTTCATGGAAAAACTTAGGATATTCCTACCTGTTCCATCTGCAACTGTTGCAGTCGAAATTCTACACTTATTCTGCCTGGATCAAAGTAGTTTGAACCAGAGGAAATCAATTTTTAACACCAAATATTGATGTATTTTGCCATCAGCTTGCTAAGGGCAATAATGGTGCCTATGCAATTGAAGGTATGTGTTTGGAATAAGATACATGGTGACTGCTGTTGTTTCATGGTATGCTTGATTGAAAACGGACTTCCACTTGCTGATGCTCGTAGATGCTATTATTACACCTAACCAAGTTTCTGAAGTATATTATGAATACACCAATGCCTTATATAAACGTAACACGCTACCACTCACATATTTTCGATGGCAGCAAAATGTGTTGCGCAGTTGGTGTTTAATGGTGCTTCAGATCCAGGTACATTTCAGGAAACCAATAATTATTATTGCAGCTTGTACATATTGCTACTAGTTGTGATATTTAGTTATCCAAGATAGACTTCTAAAGAATTAATGTTAAAGTTATTCACTATCCTATTTGTATCTATCGTTGTGAGTCCATGATCTTGTTACTTGTAATGTGCCAGTTTTAGCAATTAAGAATATTACACCAAGTACCTATCATATTGATTTGGACCACTATCCATACTTGATCAATATTGGTGTTTAATGCTAACGGAAGACCCAAGTTATCTTTGTAATGCTTTTCCCGTTCACAGATATGATCATCATTGATTAATGAAGGATCAGCTTGGGAGGTAGGTTATATTACTCGATTAGTGCAACGAAACCTCACCCTTTGTTTTGGATGCATTTTTTCTCCTTTATTACATTTTTTTTCCAATTTACCAGCATGCCTTAATAGTATAAGTGTGGATATGGCTGCTGTTTACCCATCCGAATAATGATATAGTTTAAACACCCCTGGCCAGGTAACTATAATTTTATCTAGATTTAATAAATGATACCATTTGCTAGCTTAGTATTTAGATAGGTATGCATATCTATTACCAGGTTTCTTGTTAAACAATTAGCCATACAAGTGGTTTTCCTTGGCAAAAGTTTTTTATAAAGTAGGCCTACTGTAATCATTGTTTTTTTTCCAAACAAAAATGGGGTTAGTTAACTAAAGTATTGTTAGTTTGAACAGTTGTCAAAATTTTAATACTCTTCATTAGCGGATCATTTTAGTGTTCAGATATTTTTGTTATTATCAATTCATTATTAATTTCTTCGATCAAACTATATTTAACCAATTACCTTTTAATACCATTAAAGTGTTCCATTAAATTTTACATGATTAAAATTATCTTTGCAGTGAAAGTTGTGCTTGTTCCTAGGGTTGGTCTTACATCATTTGTTTTAATCTAATATTTGATTCTTCATGTTAATACAAATTACCCATTAGGGGTTACCTGTAAGTCTTGTAAAGTAAAGACAACATTTTCTTTTCTCATGAACAGATCATTGTTAATACATCTAAAATGATACCTTATGCCTAGGGCCAATTACCTTTACTTGATTGTCAGAATCTATATTATAAGTGTTAAGGCTTGGAGACCAATTTGTGACATGACCCTAACCTCGTGTAGCTTTCACCGCTAGGGTTTTAATCTTCATTGTTTTCCAATATTTTATAATCTTTACCTACCTCAGGTTAAATGATACCTTGGCTAAACTAATATTTTGCTTAGTGGTAAATTAAACTTACCAAGGTCAGACATATATTCCCTTTTGTGTGTTTCAACTTTATTTTTTTTTTTGATCGTGTCAATACCCAATCAGGTATTGGGACCTCTATTGTTTACATTGAGATGTACCAACTTTATCATACCATATTTATTTGGTGCATATTAATGTTCCTTGTTTTATAATTTTACATTGAATAAATAGATTTATTTATACCATATGCATTTGATTGGAGTCAATGTGCTGAAACCCGTAGATTCTCTCGCACCCGAAGTAGGGTACATCACCACCCAGGTACAAATCTACCTATTTAAGGTAATATACATTTTTATTTCAACGTAAATAATCCACCCATTGTTAGGATTGTAATTCTACTATTTATATTAATTAAATATTTGCTATTTTTAGATTGTCGGGATTTTATAGGGTATAAGTGGGTTATATCCAATTTTTTCTCAAATCACTGGATTGTGGGATTGCTAGGGAGGGTTGGGTTGTCATATATCACATAGACAAGAGTTCTACCATGCATTAGGCCATGTCAACCTTCCTACTATTGTCCAGAAATTATATCTAGTCAATTTATAATAGCCCCCCCCCCCCAGCAAATATTACCACAATATCAAACTCTTTTCTAAAATTTTAAATAATTTCTTCACTACAAACTGCCTAGATGAATTAATTTTTTTTATTTGCATAAAAAAAACGCTCTATTCACACCCCAATATTTTATATAAATGAAGCAATTAACACAGTTATGAAAAATAATTTATAAACAACGAAGCAATTTTTTTTAATCATAGATCTTGAGCAAGCATTTGTAAATGCATGTATTGACTTCCTAACAAAAAAAAAAAAATCATTTCAAAATATTGTAAATCAAATATTTCAAAACGTATCATAAATTATTTAAACACCAGAATACTACCTTTTAAAAATAATGGCTACACATCACCAAAATTTAAAATTTTAAAAATCGATCCCACAAGGATCACCAATAAGTGCCAATATATTCAATTTGTTTATTGAAGATCTAATCAATGATAAAAATGACAATATTACGGGTATTTATATTAATTCTTCGGCATGAACATTAAAGCATTTTCCTATAGGGATGATGTGGGGTATTTTGCGCAGAAGATTTTGAATTACAAACTTCTATAGAAATATAAAACGAATTCACTAATAAAGACTTATACGATTTTCAGCAAAGAAAAATCTTTTTCCTTTATATTTTTGGATTGAAAGCCATAAAAAGAAAAAGGTATTCCAAGGAATTTGGAGGGGAATTTTTTATTAAAATTGATTGATAATTTTTTGTAAATGTAATACGCTATTTACACAAATTTATCAATCAACGATTTTAATAAAAATTCCCCTCCAAATTCCTTGGAATACCTTTTCCTTTTTATGACTTTCAATCCAAAAATATAATTCAAACAGAAATACTTAAAAAAATAAACAATGCATGCAACTCCATTAAAATGGCATATGGGCTATACCTTTGAAGGTAAAAATTATAAATGTTTATATAACAACTGTAATAAATTATTATGCCCCTCATATTAAATTCTCAAAAAATTTATAAATAAAAACACTTTATTTCAATTGAAAAAATTATGCTCCCAAAAGCATTGGGAGGATTAGGTCTTAAAAACAAACATTCAAATTGTATCTTTAAAATTTAATGCATTTATAAAACTTTTATTGCATTTTTGATTTAATGGGTTTGAGTGGTTTTCGTCCCCACAACCAACATTTGTTTCATTAATATATCTTGGACTGATCAAAAACTATCAAAATATCATGGATGACTTAGAGTTAACAAATGTAACAACAATTAATTAAAAAACCCTTAGGAAACACTATATGGAATACATTAATGAAAACACTACAATTTATTCTAGAAAATAACAAAAGACCTAATAAACTCCTATACAAAACCTTTAATCATTGATTTTATTTATAAACTAGCCTACTCAATAATGTTCTTCCAATGAAAATCTAATGTCACAATTATACTTCTGTAGAGACAAGAAACTGTGTATTCTATAGTGAAATTGAAACTTCAATTCATCTTTTTTTTTAGTGTTGTTTCTTTCATAGTATCAGAGAAAAACTTTTTCCTTCTTGGATATAAGTTTTAATGATAACGCTATTGAATCTTTAGCCATACAGCTGGCTACTAAAAGAACATATCTAAATGTAGGCTATTTCTTCTTTCTTTTTCGTGATCTGGAAATGCAGAAATGATAAAATATTTAACAATACTGAAATACTACCAAATAATTGTATGAAAAAAGAAATGCTCGAAATTATTAAATTTGACAAAACACACCTTGAGGAAAATACTTTTGAGATACCGTAATATGTATAGATAATTAAAAAAAACTTTATAGAATGAACGATGAAACTTTGATAATTACAGTATATAGTATTTGAAAAGTACAAAAATAAGTAAATTTTACTAAGGGTTGTTAAAAGGATGCGTTCATAAATGGGGGTGGTTAATATTATTCCCTCAGTAGAATAACTTAATTAGCCTAACTACCTTTAACTGAATTATATTTTATGGTATTAATATTAATTGAAACTTGTCACTAGGTCTGTCAAGACTATAGGGTAAATGTGCCAATAGTTGACCACCCACCAGTAGTTGACCAATTTCAGTTTCTAATTAAAATTTTAGGTAGAGAAAGATTAAATCTGATTGGCCCAGGCTGTTCTTGGACAGCCAATGAATTACCTCATAACAAATTGTCCAAACAGGAACAGGTAGTAGATGTTTGTAACTATCTTGATATTTGTTTGCAAAGAGCTGGACATATAAAAGCCATTAGTGCAGAGTGTAGAGGCAACTTTAATCTGCTTCCATCAAACAGGTATTTGCACAATTATAATTATGTTTTTGTTATTTATAAATTAGAAAACATGTATAATTATATAATTATGTTGACAAAATAATTAGCATTAACCTTAACTGCAAAATGTCCATGNAACAAATTTATAAATGTTAGCTATACATTCATTATATTTAGACTATAACAGAAAAAGAATAAATTAATCTCATATTTCAGCATTGTAAACAAATTTGATTTCCTAAATTCTGAAAATCATCATTATGTACAAATTTGTCACAAAAAAAGTAATTAAGTATCTTAGTTATTTTCAAAAAGCAGTTGTAACTATTTTGTGAGCTTCATTTTTTAAAAGTATCTTTACTTGTAACAAGCTTTTATCTTTGCAGCTTCACCTAACATATCTTACAACACTATTCTCATGTATAAATAAGTAAACCATTCAAAATTTTGTTGTTATTGTTTACAGGTAATCAATTCCATTGCAATCATGAGAATTAATATCCCTTTCTTGAAGACAAAATTCTAAAATAGCAATGAAATACAGTATGTTTAAATACATCGTACAATTGATAAGATTGCTTCACTTCTTATCAATTCTAACTAAGACTTTATAGGCCAAACTAATCAAACGGCTATTTATGGGTTTGGGGTTCATAGAGTTAATGTTAGTTGGAAATAGAAATGTTAAGCAGTATTAAAGATTAATTAATTAAGCAAAATATTAAAGCTAAAATAAAAGCAAAAGAAAGAAAGAAAAAAAAGCAAGAAAACTTGTTTAGCGGTTAGAGCCAGATTATACCGAATTCAAGCTGATTTATTAACAACAGAAACATTTTACAATTCAATAAAATAGCAATGAGAAAAATTTCATAGTCTAATTGTAGTTTAAAATATAATAATAACAATCATATAATCAAATAATATCAGAAATGATGAGATGAAATGAATCTCAAATTAAAGGATGACATTACAATTCATTCAGCTCTATACTTTTAATTAATTAACTGGGGGAAAAAAGTCTTATTTATTATTAGTATTTAGAATAATTTTTTTAAAATCCAGAACCAATTTATTAAAGAGTAAATTAAAAATATTAAGGTTCTCGGCCAGTTTAAAAGTATAGGTAATGATGGATACATTATACATATTTTTTACATATTTTTACAACAGCAATGGATGATTTTATTGGAAAACATATTTTCATGAACAGAGAATCAGTCTTGATACAGTAATATAACCTCCACCTCCTCTACAATCCCTTTATTACCCTCTTTCTTATATCACCAAATATAGATAATTAACAGTAACCGTTATTCTATAAAGAAATGAGAAGTTAAAGCAAGCAGTAAAGTATTACCAATACAACTGTTAAATAAATGAGTACCATTAATTGGATCATCTGCTAACTACAAATCAAATTCTAAGCATTGTTCCATAACCTTTACTCCAACCATATGTATGTAAAGTATTTGATAAATAAGTTTTATAACTTTTTCTATTCAGCTTCTCCAGTGCAGGATTTACGTATAAGCTAAACAAGCTATAGCTTAGGGCCCCCACTTTCTTGGGGGGCCCACAAAAAAAATTGTCCGAGTGAGCAATNTATTTTCTTTATAATGTAAAGCGTTCAGAAATAAATAAGCTGCCTGTTCATGTGTTTAACAATGCCAAATAATTTTATTTCATTCCACAGTAAAACACTGTATTATATGTGAAACTTCTCTTAACTGGTCAACTATTGGCACATTCACCCTATATTTTTATGGTTTGGATTGTAATTTGAAGTTTGAAATAATGGTTCACGGCTTAAAAATTCTGTTTTTGGGCTGGTACATTTACTTTTGGTTTCAAAGTTTGAAATTCTGATTATTAATTAAAATATTTTTTAATGTTTACATTGTATTATTTTATTTAACAAATATAATCAAAATAACCAATAATTCCTGGTCTATTAATAATCAACACACAAAGTTATAAAGTTCTTTATAATTTGGATTGCATTTGAAGTTTGAAAAAATGATTCACGACTTAAAAAAAATGTCCTTTTGTATCTTTATTCTCTGATTTTGTAATGATTATTGTCTGATTTTAAATTTGTACTAAGCAAATTAATAATGTAATTATTAGGGATGCCATGTAGGCTAAAGTGTGTTATTTTTTAAAAAAAAAGATTCGTGCATTTCTTCTCAGAAAAATTATTTCTTATTCATGGAACATATATCAAATAAATATTGTGCATTTATTTAGACTTCATACCTTCAGTTAGTCTCAAACAAAATCTTTAGATCATACTGTATGTCTCTATACTTGTATACAAGTAGAACGTATTTGCTTTAACTATACTTGAGTTACCTTATGTCATGTTCCCAGCGATGTAAGCTACTTGTGATTAATGTAGATACTTTAATAAGTCATATTATAGGTATATGTTTCATGCTCGATATGAGCCAAACTTAAGCAGTTACATCTCTGCTGTAAAGAATTGTGTTATAGGTGGCAGCACCTCTCCATAATCAATGTACTGTACCGCATTGTGGCCGTATTGTTGCAGATTTGGACTTGCCGAGATGTCCTATTAAAAAAAAAAAATATTAAATTTATTATTAAAGCTTAATCAGAAGTATTGTTTCATAACCTTTATAATAGTCCAGTATGCCATTAAATAATTTTTGTAAACTTTTTTTAATTCAATTTTCAACGTAAATCAATAATTTAGTCCGGTATCATGATTTATTCAACACCAAATAATTTAGTTTCTATTGTTTAAGCAAAGCAAAATAAATAAACAATTGTCATTGTTCTGCGTCACATAGACTAGAGAAGTTTAAATACTCTTACAAGGGTTGATTTGACAAAAACACTAGGATTATCCTATTGTTAAAAAGGAGGTAAGTTATTAAAAGCACTAAGTTTATATAAAAAAAAAACTTTATACCAAAATTTATTTGTCAAAAGATAGTATTGCCCGTCAAACAGTCCAGTGTCTTTTTTGAATATTAGCTAAGTTAGGGAATAATTGATTACAAGCTTAAAACTTAATTATTTATTAAAGACAAATTTAAACATCCTAACTTGGGCAGACAGAGAAGAATACAAATACAAATATGCCGGACAACAATAGACTATAGTCTAATGAGGTTGTCCCTGGTACTAATCTAATATTTTATATACGGTATATTTTTTTGTTATTGTTTTTTTTTTTTATAATTTTTTAAATTTTTTATTATAGGCTAATTAATCTTGGGGATTTTAAATTAAAAAAAAAAAAAAACTATCATTTGTTACAATACCAAACAACCTAATGTAACGGATTTTTTAATTTTTTTTTTTTATTATTGATTTTCAAAGAATTTTACTAAAAAAAAAATATCGACCAGAAAAAAAAATTAAATAAAAAAATAGTTACTTACAATTTAATTTTTAAAATAATTGTCTTTAGCTCCTCCCCCTTTAAACATTGTCTACTGCAAACGCTCGGGGAGATATTTTGTTAGGTAAGGTTGAGAAATGAATAGAGCTTGCTATACTAAACTATAGAATATTTGCTATCTTCATCAGTTAAAGGATGGAAATCCTATGGACTAATTGTTTAAATACTTGTAAAAAATCATAATCAAATTCATCCTTTGTGCTATTATGGTCCAATTTGTTGTTTTTTTTTAAATCAAAATGACCTTTACTACAAGCGGAACATACCTCTATTTACATAATTAATTATTAAGAAGTAAACAGCTGTAGAAACTGTTTCATCATCACATTAATCTCAGACCCCAAAAAAATTGAAAGCTTTCTTTTGTAATCTCAGACGGAGGATAGCAATAGTCTTAATTTTATCTTTAAATAACTTTTTTTTATGCATTTTAAATTTTATTTTTCCAGTGGATTTTTTTTCCAGTAATTATCTTTGAAAATAAATAATAAAAAAAATATTTAAAAATCCATTACATTTGACCTTTAAAAAAAAGTTCCTGATTTTATTTTTCTCAGAACCATTGATGAGATGATTGATTTAGATGTCAATGCCAAGGCCCTATTCATTTGCATACTTTTTGTAACATATGGAAAATAGCCTATTTTTTAACCAAGAAATGATGTTAGCGACTAATTTAGACAATTATTATTATTATTCCGGATGTAAAATTTGCATGTATCTGAATCTAAGATTTAAAATATACAGTGTATTAAAGAATTTTTTTTTTTTTTTATGTTTTCTTTAGGAAATTACAGAATATACAGCAGGTATTGTCTAAAAAATTTAATTCACTATACAGAAATCAGAAAATTGAATTAACAGTAATGTGAAATTAAATTCTAGTAAAATTCATTTATTTATTTATTTTTTATAAGTTCAATTCCAATTAGCAACAATACCTAACATGTTTCTATAATAGCTTATATTTACTTTTTTTAAAAAATATAATTTCCACAAAATGTTACATTTAATTAAAACAAATAAATACTAGTATACAAAATAGGAAATGTTAACCATTTATAGAGAGTAAATATACAAATTGAGATTTATTTTAGTCATGCAAAATGATTCTATTGAAACATTTCCAAAAATTTGGTAATCCACGGAGAACTCTTGTTTATTTTAAAGTATTAGGTCTCATTTTTGCTAACAAAGATCACTTTCAGCCTCTATCATTTATTAGTTTTATCTAACATATAAATATTTCTCAAATTCAGCAATCTTAGGTAAAGTTATCATTTCAATACCATACTTCATCATTTTAAGCCCAAATTTTAGAAAATAATTACCGTAGATGGAATTAATACTGCTTAGGGATAAATGAAAGGGTGATCATGAAAAATCCCCCTTGAACAGAAGTGAGAAATAATACTAAAGGAAAATGAGTTATACCCCATTTAGTCCTAACAAATTAATATATTATGACAGACCTGTTTTAAATTATTGATTTTAAGAGATTTTGGTAATGGAGATTTGGGAGAGCGAGTTTGGAGATTTTGACGAATGAACTTGGAGAATTTGCCGATAAAAGTTTATTTATTTTTTTGTAGGTTTTTTTTTTTATTTATTTATTTTTGTTTAATTTCTATATTATCATGATTTCTTATCAACTAATAAATATAAATTGTTTATGATGAAAGTGTATATAACAATTACAAGTGTCTGAATATTTCACCAAATTTATAAGCAATCTTGCCTAAATGTGTGTCACATTCCTTATTTAAATTTCTAGACAGTAGAAATTCTTACAACAAAGTAATGTAATATAGTTTTAAAAATATGTAATAAACCAATAAAAACTAATAATGTAGTAAAATTCTGATTTTACAATACAGTGCATTCATTTAGGGATTTTACTACAATTCAGAAGATGTAACACATAAAGTCATAGCTACCTTGACCCAATTAAATAACCAAATGTCCTAATTGCTGAGAGACTAACCAGACACCTTCATACAAAGAACAGTCATACATGCTACAAGTCAAATGTCACAAACATTATATGCAGCAACCAAACTCTGTAGATAACTATTCACTTGGAGACTGAAACCCAATTTATGGCCACTGCTCAGCCTCTTAAAAGGAACACTTAAGATATGATTTTCCATGACTCATAATGCATAATATTATATATAATACCATCAGCCTGGAGTAACTCATTATTTAGTCTGGATCAGCATAAACAAGACGATGACTCCTCCTCTTTATCCTACAGTAGGAACCGTGTGAAGGACTCTCTCAAATGAATAATCAAGATTACAAAGATATCTATACAAACTTGTTTGCTCTATATTAGTGTTGGGCAGTAACGAAGTAATGTACTTAAGTAAATGTAGCAATACTTCTTAGATTAATGAAGTAGTTTCCATTTACAAAATTTTTAGTTGTAACGAAGTACTGTCATTTCAATTTTTAATTACTTTTACTTCGTTACATTTAAAAAATACTTTTCGTTANTTGAACATACCTCTATTTACATGTTAAATCATTACAAAGAAAACAGCTGTAAGAGAGTATTTTGTCATCAAATAATCTCAAACCAAAAAAATATGAAAGCTTCAATTTGTAATCTCAGACTGAGGATAGGAATAGTCTTAATTTTATCCTTAAATAGACTAATTTTTTTTATGCATTTTATTAATTTTTTTTTTCCAGTGGAATTTTTTTTAATAGTAGGCTAATTATCTTTGAAAATCAATAATAATAATAATAATAAAAATCTGTTACATTTGACCTATAATAAACTGCCCTACCCATGCTTAAAATACCAACAGACCTACACTGTAGCTAGCTTCACTACTTTATTTGTCAACCTATTTCAAAATAAAAACAAACCAATTATAAGTTTAAATATAAGCATATTCTTAAAGTTAAATTAAACAATACCTAAACCATCAATAAAATCATCCAACCTATGCTTAAAAGATTCAAATGACTTAGATTCTTGGTAAACCATTCCAAAATGATACAACTCTGTTGGAAAAAAAAACTTTTGGCGCAACAATATAGATCTATTAGCCTAACTCTTAACTTGAATTTATGTCCCCTAGTTCTACTATCTTCATTAAATTTAAAAAATGTATCATAAGATATATCTACCATTCCATTAATTATTTTGAAAACTCGAATATCTCCCAATTTTGTGTTGGGGGTAGGCTATTTATAGTAGACATAGCATGGCAAATTTTATTGATCAATACAATTTATTTATTTTTTATTTTGTTAATTGCTTGTAAAAAAACTATAGTTGAGAAGGTTTTAGTGGGAAGTTGTGAGGCCTTATGGTGGGTAGTACCCGGACTCTATCTGCCGGGGATAGGAAAATAGAAATCCCCTTAAGTCAGTCTTTCTAATATAGCTATTTTAATTAGGGAAATTTAGTTTAGGGCTTTATTCTTATAAATGTTTCGACAATGTTCACAAAGGTGATTCTGTTGAGCTATAATTTTGATAGTGCAGGAGCTTCAATCACTTTCAAAGTCCCCTTTTTCTTATTTTTTTTACATTGATTTTGAGTCTGGGAGAGTGTCTGGTAGTGATGGGACCANGGGAGCCTCAGCTCTTCTGGCTCATGTGTTACCTGGCATCCTGTGTAGAAGTGGAATAATGTAGAGGGATAATGGTTATTTAGCTTAGGTATACATTCCTTGCTTTTGGTCTGTGTATAGACATCTAATCAAAGGGATGAAAGCTGATCTTGTTCACCGGTATTCTTACCCTAGGGCAGGGGATCCTTCTGGATCCTCTGACTGGGAGGAGG
>PXIH01S0004139.1:30140-40771 GCA_003024985.2 Euperipatoides rowelli | reverse complement strand
TTTATTGTTTTATTACGTTCTTTGTTTTCGTCCGAAGACCCCCCACTTACTATCTCACCTTCTCTTGTCCAATTTAAGCAAGTCTAGATTGGACAGTACCATTTGTATCATGTGTCGGCGAGATTTTAAATACGGTGATATTTTACATCAGTGGGTTTCAATCGTAATTAAAATTTGACGGTTTTATTCAATATCAGTTTTTTTTTTTAGATATCCAAACTTTACCACTACCCTGACCCTAAACCCCACTACATGTAAAATACACTAATAGATAATTTTCATTTTAAAACCAGCGCATGACTAACAGCAATATCCGGGGGAACGTAACCTGGAGTCTTGCCAGAATTTTGTGTTTGCCAACATCTAGTGTGGTATCTCCTCTATCGTAAGTTCTTTGACAGCAATTACACTAATCTTTAACACATTAGTTTTCATTATACTTCCATCCTTCATAATTTCTGTTACATTTTCAAATTTTAATATAAGTAAGTATTTCAACATTGTTTTAATACAGCATAGTCTTCAGTATTTGGAAACCAATATATTCGAACCTCCAACTTAGTACCAGCACCACCCCTATGTGGTGGTATAACGTAATCTTCCTTACATTTCACAAAGTTCAATAATTCCATAGCATTTTGCTTAGCTACAGTAGGTCTAATCCGTATATATGTTTCTCAGGTAATAAATCACTGTAATATTCTCCATATCTATAATTTGTGAGTAGCTTCAACAATATCAGGTGTGTCACATGTTTCATTAGTATCATAATAAACCGCTTATTAGTCTTGCGAGTTACTTATCCCAATACCTTAAAGGCTTTAGTAACCTTACATATTTAGGTGAGTAATCATTAATATCTTTTAAAATATTATCCAAATTCCTACTATCTACTGAAAGATTACCAAAAAAATTTCATTTTAGTTCTTAAGCAGAAAGTCTGCACTCCATTATTGTCTGCTATTTTGTGCATGTGATATTCTAATATATTTGTCTTTAACAAACCCTGTAATTCTATTGTAGTAGCAAGTCAACTAACAATTTCACACCTACGTATGTTCAAATTTTACTGTTGTATAATTTGCTATTTTCAACATCTAATATGGTACGGTACTTTAGCATATTTAAAATAATTTCACAGCTGTGTTAAAAGTTTACATAATATAATTTGCTAATATTTCCAACATTAGTATATTTAAAATAATTTCTCAAAACCTAATTTGTTACAATCAGTGTTTCTTTCATACAATTTTCTCCAGGGGGAGGAGTGCTTAAAATTAAAGGAACATATTCTTGTCATTTCACGAGTGTCATATTATAGTATATAAATATATATATATACTGTACATATTTTTGATTAGCTTTTTTTTTTTTTTNAAGACGGTATGCCTGAAAGAAACCTGGTCACAATTAAAACTTGTGCAGGCATATACTGAACATGTGAATTTTATATGTACTGAATTAATGGATTAGATATTTTTTTTTTTTAAAAAAATGTTTTTTTTAATTTGATATTTTATTATAGACAATACATTCAAATGCTCTAAACAAAATAATAAATTAATTTAATACTACTATACATCCATTTATATATATATCATTTGCTTGAAAAATCTAACTTACATGATTTTAATAGCAAAATTAGAACATCACAAAAATAATATTTTAAGTACAGAAAACAAACAGTTTATTTTTATACAATTTTCATTTACATTTTTAGAAAACTGCAGCAGAAAACAGCAGCTAATACCTCTAATGATGATTTAGAATAATTAGAAAAGTTTCAATTTGTACACTATTTTCTCTACTTTCAAATTGAGAGGAAATATTTAAAAAAAGACTAAATTTTATTAAAAGTTAGATAATTATTAATTTCAAAAATTTCAAGTAACATTTTAAAATAAGGCCTTCAGTACCTACTGAAAATAAGATTGAATTACTGAACTTTTATTGAATAAAAAGGATTAATAAATGACAGAATTTGAAATCTTACTTCATTAAAAGATATTGCTACTGGTAAATGCTGCAACGGCCCCATCTGAAATCATTACCTCGAAAAACAAAAACAACTAGGCTCAGTCATAAACTTCTAAAAATGATGATGAAATAATCTTAGGGTTTCTAACAATCTGTAAGTTTAGACTGTGAAAAGAAAAATTAATTGAAAATTGGACCCCACTTTTGAAAGACAATATACAGTATGTACAGTATAACCAAACTTTTCACAAAAATATTTCAGGCTTGTGATCGAAGGAATGTCGCAAAATAAAACAGAAAGATTTAAAAAAAAAAAGAAAGTTTGATACATTAAAAATCTGCATTAGCACTCTAGATTAAAATAAAGAGAAATTATTTGATGGTGCTAAATCCATCAACATGTTTTTTTAAAACAAATATCAGATACCAAAATACTGAAGGCAATTAACAAATAATGAAACTACTGGAACAGTATTTTGTATTCTATGGTTCAAAATCTCAAGAATCACCTGTACCTACAAATAAAAGTTTTCATGGTTCAATTTTTGTTCGTATTTATTTAGTACGTACCTACAAATATTCAAGGTACAATTTTTGCTTAAATATTTAGCATTATACATGCAGCCTCGAATCAAATTAATTTTTGTCGACTTTTGAGAAGTTTTGCATTTAACATTGTGGAAAACTAGAAAAAACAAATTTAAAGATCATAACTGTTTTCAAAAACTTGCGGATATAAGTTGAACTACAGTCGGTTATTTCAAACCTTTTGAATGGATATGTCATCTCCGTTTATTTAAAAAACAAGAATAAAGGATAAACATGGAAGAATAAAAATGTGGGGAACTGGCAAAAAAAAATTACAATAGAAATTTTAAGACAAAGATGGAAAAAAAATCAATGTTTACATATTAAATCTTAGCTTTAATCAGGAATGCACTTAGATCAGCTATATAGAGAAATTGTTTTATTTCAAAGCATTTTGGTTCTAGGATTGAATGGGAGTATAGTCCTGATTTTTTTACCCATTTATATAGGAAAGTTAAACTTTTAGTTTTGGTTCTGTGTGAGAATCATATTTCTTTTTTTTCTTCTAATTTTATTATGATTTTTGAACCCATAGAACTTGTGGATTCACATGCAAATATGTCGGACAACAACAGACTATAGTCCAGCGATGGATATACTGTATAATTGTGTGGTAATCAATTATGGCATGCTAGTAATATCTTCACAAGGAAAGTTAAAGCTATTTTATGTTAATTCAAATTCTTCTGAAGTTATGACTCAAAAGTATAAACCGATTAGTATTTCAATCATTTGCACTGAATTTATTTTAGCCTACCTCTTTTTTTGATTGAGCCAATTTATTCCAATTGCTGTAACTCTGCAAACCATCCTTTATTTTGCAAAAATGTTGCCTAAAAACAAAGAGGCCAAACAAAGATTTCTGGTGGTCAGTTAAATGGCTTTGAAGGAAAAATTGACTATTATAAATGGTTTGATTAAAAACTTTATCCAATTATGGTAACCTTTTAAAATGAACAACGCTTAAAAGTGGCAACTCGTTTGTTAAGCCTTCCTGCTCTAGAAAATGATTAGACTGGTATTGGTAATTTGGTGATAAAATAAAGTTTGTAAATTAGTACGTTAACATTTTTAATTTGTGCACATCTTTCATTAATTTTAATCTCCCATCCCCTTTCATTATAAAATTGTTCAAATTTCAATTCTCTCTCTTTGCTTAGCCACCAATTTTTTTTACTAATTACAATTCCTATAAGTTGGCAGCTAGGTACATATACTATACATGCGGTATATACTGTACACCATATATTATACAGTATTATTATATACGGTATATGTAATTGGTATAATAGAGGGAGAGAGTAAAAGAGGCCTCCCAAGAACTAGTTGGATAGATACCATCAAAGTTGATACTGGACTGAATCTTGCTTAATTGAAGTGGTCAACGACAAAAACAAATGGAGGAAGCTTATCTGTAGAATTACCAATAGTCGGGAACGCTTAAATGGTGATCCTCTTATGTACTGTATGTTTATATATTGTAAACATAAAGTACAGTATTTATACAGAATATGTATTTATAACACATATACTTCTAAGTTTAAAAATATTGGACGATGGGAAACCTTTTTCATTTGTAGCTTTTTTTATTTAAAATACTTATGTGCTATATGTGCTATGGAATAACTATAAACCTTTTAGAATTCAAGATGAAATACACTAAGTTCCCAGCTTCTTCATAATCATTTAATGTTAAATGTTTGGTTTTATAATCTATCAACTGTCTTTTCCCCCACCAAAACAAAAAAAAGTACAGTACGACTTCAAAGTGTAATGATGAAAGTTTTCAAAGAATTCTTCTGAATGAATAAAATAATATACAAGTTAAAAACATTTAAATAAAATTTAAAAATTATACCGAATATACAAAAATATATATTTTTTTACTAAAAATGCAACTTGGCATTCGAAATTTGGTAATATGGTAGATGTTAAAATGTTACGTATTCACGATCAGATGACAACATTCAATGAATAAAATTTAATGATTTTTCTTATTATAATAAAAATTAATATTTGATTGCCATTTAAAAATATATATATCGTATATAAATGTTGAAGGATTATTTGTTGGGCTCATAGCAATGTTAGTTTAAACCAGTATCAACAGGCCAGAGTGACCTACCACAGCTAATATTACAATGCACTGATAGAGGTAATACTTTTTTTTAAAACTNCTAGAATGGTGGAGGTATTCATGGCAACTTATAATTTTGTACTATAAAAGTATAAATCCTTCAATAAATCAGAACTTCAATAACTGTCTTATAAAATAATTTTGAGATAATTTGAAATCATTTACAACGTAAGTTGAAACACAGATTGATAAAAACGAAAACTGATAATACTTTCTAAAGTCAATGGTTATTTCTTCAGGGCTAATCTGTAAGTTCATATAAAAAATATAAGTTAAATATATACATTTTCAAAAACCACTAATATTTATCAACCTGTATTTTAACTTTTGTTATAAATAAACAAATTATCTCACATAAAATTATTTTATAAGCCGTTTATGGAATTTCTGAATTATAGAAGATTTCATCAAAATTCATCTGTGTAAAAATCTTTTTATATTAGGCACAAATTTCCCAGTCGACAAGGGATGAGAAAAAAAAGAACTCCCGATCAAAAATTAGAATTTTTATTTTTTTAGTTATAGCACCTACTGTATATATTATGGTCAAAAGTTTTAAGATTTAAAAAAGGAAGTAAGTGTCATGAGACAATGGTCTTATAATGGAATAAAATCATCGTCAGATTTTATATAACACACGATTAGAACTAACACTCAAAATTTATATGCTGTATCGAAATCATAAGCCATTTATTTATTTCTTGTAAAAGGTTTGAATGTACCTTTGGCCTCATCCCCCATTCAAATTAAATTTTCTATATACAGTCAAATATTAAAACAAAAATGACAATATCAAATACAAAAATCCACAGTTTCAAAACACTGAGATTTCAAATACTTATGTTAATACAAATAATAAAGAGTAATTATGTAAATAAAAATATACAGTATATACACATTTCATGTATAAAGTACAGTATATAGTGCATCTATACTGTGTAATATACATTAGCCTACACTGCTTACAGCATATACTGTTTATATAAAGTTTATACAGTATATGAATACTCTATAAAATGTATTGAATATATAGTATAGACATACTAATATAACATACTGCTTATAAGGTGCTGTATAACTTATACAGTATACGGTACAGTATATACTGTAGGCTACATTATAAATACTATATGTGCAGTACTGTAGACAATGTTTACTGTATTGTATTTACAGCATATGTAGTAGGCCTATATACTGTATACAAAACTATATACAGTATATTAGTACTGTATAATAGACTACATATTACTGTATATACAATTATACAATACAGCATGTTATATTTATAGATAAAACAAATAAAAATATATTGCACATATATAACTGGATATATACTACATACAGTATACACAGTATAGATATACTATATTTATATCTACAGTATTATATTATATGACAAACTACATATTTTAGATATACAGTAGCACTATATACTGTATACAGGAGGGGTGTCAACTAATTTTTACATAAGATTTACTTTGCCAGTGAAAATCTACCTATGATCTGTTCTTCAAAAAATTCCATGGAGGNGGGGGGGGGGGGAAGAGGCGGCAATAGGGGTAAACAAAAATTTTGTAAGGGATCATTTCATGGTTGATTCCCCTAGTAAGGGTGGGGATAAATGATAAAATAAAAGAAATGTCTGAAGTTATAATTATACTGTAAAATATTGACAAATATTGTAATTTTGATTTGTATTTCATTGTTTTTGTTTTTATACTTTGATGTTATTTTTATTTTTGTAAATAAAGTATTTATTTACATGAGCCACTTCACACTCCTTAGAAACAAGCAGCTTTTTACATTTCAAATGAATGTTTGTAGACATTAGAAAGAAAACAAATGAAATTTATCTTTTTTTTTTTTTTTAAATGAACAATTTAGATTATAAAAAATGATTTCTTTTAATAATTATCATTATGGGAATTATTTTGACAAAGAAAATTATTAATTTATAACAAAAAATAAATTAATTTAGCACTTTTTATTATTATTTGGTTTATTAATAATATGAATTGCAGACAATAATTAATGCAAATATACTGTATGTTTACTGAAATGAACAAAATATCAAATCCCTGGCCCAATCAGGATGTGATATTAGTTACAGGTGATCAAGTATAAACTAATACAAAGATAGACAAAAAAAAAGAAACATTATATATTGTATTACTAATATTGAGTATTTTGCACATGGATGTTATTAGGTGTTCGGTACAGTATATCTAACAGTTTTAGTATATGGTACTGTACAACATATTAAATTTATTACTACTGTATTTCTGGTTGCTCTTTTAGAAGTGTTAAAATGAGGGTGGCATAAATTCTAAAAAACACTTTTAAAAAATTGACTAGCAAGTTTAAGTAGTAAAGAATTTCTCTGCCAGTTTTTGCTGTAAATTTCACAAGAAAATATATTTTTTGAGCAGCACACTAATTTTAAATGCTCGTATGATTTTTTCCCCTCGTACATTTAAAGTTAACAATGTGTTATTACCACTAGATGCAATTATTTACTATTTATTAAAAGCAGAGAAAATAGTTGTATAATGCATATTATAGCCTACACTATCTAATAAAACAGTAATTCTATAAGTATAGAAATAAACATATTTAAATTTATTATTTAATTGTTTTTCAATTGCTTTTGAAAATTAGAACTTAAAAGAAAATATACCGTATATTATTGGCGGTCTACCAAAAAGCATTATGTGTTTGATCAATCAATGTTATTGACACCTCCGGTATACAGTATAATATATACCGTATATACTGCTGTGTACAGTATAAAAACTATGTACTAGACAGTAAATACTGTACATTATTTATACTGTTTAGGCAATAGTTAGTCTACATATTTTATATACTATAACTCCAATACTGTAAATATACAGTGTATACTAAATACTGTATATCATACAGTATATATCTGAACATAAATATTGTATAAATACATCTTCCAGTACTATATATAAAAAAATGCATAAATATAAGGCAAAAATATATTGTTTTGTAAACTGTGATTTTTTTATTTTTTTTATGGAAAATAAAACTCGAGATAAAATTTTAGTTCAGGTTTTTCCTCTCTCAATTTTATAAATACTGTAAATCAAAACAAAATAATTTGCTAATAAAAATTACAACAATGTTGTTTTGGTTAATTTTGGAAAATTGGTTCTAATGAATTTAACCTTTATTAGGCTGGAATGTATTTTTTATTTGTTAAAATAAAAATTAGAAAAATAATTTTTCTCCTAGCTTTGTAATGGTGTAATAAAACTTATTAGTCATCTTCAAAAACAATGATTTAGTCTCAATATGTTTATAAATAAAAATCAACTTTTTTACAATATGATTCTGGGGAGATGATTGAGAACTAGGTGCATCGAAAAGAATCTTGAGATGAGAAAAAAACCTGAAGTAAATTAGACACGAATATCAATACTGTATTTAGAACACATTAAAAACAGACTTTGGAATCTCAGTATCGTTGGACTTCAACTGGTGGGGTAGAATTAGTAGTATGATCATTCTTTTTTGGTTTGGTAGCTTGATTCGATGTTGTAGGCTCCGAATGAGACCCAGTACTCCCACGTCTTTCTGATGAGCTAAAATAATGCAAACCAATCAACATTTTATATTAAATATTATAACAAATTTCTAATGCATATTAAGAGTACAAATAAATAAATATATATATATGGAAACAAATCTGTATTTAAGAATATAATGAGGTGTAAGGGGATGAACTGATAAAAATTGTTCACTGAATTAAAGAGTATTGTCATTTTCATACTTTGAAATAAGTATGAATAGTCAGCTGACACTTTTTATAAGTATTTTGATCAAAAGTACAAGAATGAGCTTAGAATTTATTTGCACTAAATAAACATTAAATGTGTAACTAATACTAAATTTGAATAAAATATAAAAATGCCATGGAAGACATGAAACAAAGCCTACCATTTTCAGTCCTATGCCCAAATTTATTTTTTTTCATTTCATGATAGCTAAGCTACTGGGAAGTTTACAAGTCGAACGAGAAGAGAAACGACTGGGAGAGAAAGGTGAAAAAAGGAAGAGGAAGGGAAATATAATAGTATTATTATTAAAAATAATCAATAGATGCAGTCAAATTTAAAACAAATCAAGAAAAGTCATATTCCTGACCAAAAGCTAGATGTGGATATGATTACAAAAATAATTTTAATTTTTAAATTAAATTTATTATTTAAAAAAAATCTATGGCATAATTTCAGTTTTACGTTTTGCTTCCTTTTAAAAATGGTCGCCAATGCCAGATGTAAATAAACGATTATTAATACATACTGGTACTGTACTTTTAAAATATCAGTCTGACAAAAAAAAAAAAAAAAAGTAATTTTCAATTTGTATATTTAAAGGTCAAATGTAATAGATTTTTAAAATTTGTTTTATTATTGATTTTCAAAGATAAAAAAATAATTCCACTGGGGAAAAAAAAATATGCATAAAAAAAAGTTAAAAGATAAAATTAAGAATATTCCTATCCTCAGTCTGAGATTACAAAATGAAAGTTTCACTTTTTTTTTTTATTCCGAGATTAATTTGATGACACAACTGTTTCTACAGCTGTTTTATTCATAATGATTTTGGAGGTAATAAATGGGGAAATGAGTTAAAAGCTTTGATGCAAAGTTAATACTAATTTTTTTCTCTACTACTTTCAGGTGAATCCAGGTTTAAAATAGTTAATGCATGAGAAAACTTACATAATCAATACCAAACACCAATGAAACCACCCTTTTTTCCGTTAGAGAAAAATGTCATAATGGCGCCGCATATTCCAGTAAAGGTCTAATATAAGAATTGTGCGCTTGTAGGATGATATCCAAATCCATATTTGGATATCATCAAAAGATGATATCCAAATATAAAAGAGAAGAGGATGGGAAGAAGAGGAGGAGAAGAAGAAAGGAAGAGGATAGAAAAGGTTGAAGTAATTTTTAAATTTTTGCAAAATTATTATAAGAGTAGGAATTGTTAAATTATTGTAATAAAACCCATTATGTAAGTGCACAGTATGGCCTATTTCAAATTGATTGCTCTAAATGAATCTATGGTTATACTGCACATTATACTATTACTAGTGATAGTCTGTGCCTAGGTGGCGCTGGTGTTGACTGCTTTCATCTTTCATTACATGGATGTTTTTACTTGGCTGATTTACACTATATACAGTACACATTAAGTAAATTTTATTAAAAAGTAGTAAAACGTTTAAACTTTAAAAGTTTACTATCACCAAACAGCAGGCTAAGAAAAAAAAAAGATGAATTTTAATTCGCTATTCTGAATTATTTAGTTGTTATTCTAGTTTTAAAGTAGTGAATTTGACTGATTTGGGCTCACCATTTTCAAATTAAAAAAAAATTACATGACAAATAACTGTGAGGGGGGGGGGGGGTAGGAGGGATTCTTCAAAATCTAGTGGAAAGTTGGCCGTTATACTGTACTACTGGGAAAATCGAAAGCTTTTCCTTCCCTGGTTCGTATAATCACTATATTACCAAATTCTAATTGTTATTAGATTTTTGTTTTTGTCATGACATTTGGAAAATACATTTTATATGATATTAGTATTACAATGTATATGTTGAAAATAAATGCTGAGCTTTTACTATTATTAAGAATCAAAAAGAAATGTAAAAGACCAGATTGGCATCCAAACTGGGCTGCATCACAGAATAACTAAATCAGTTATTAGACCCCTTTGTTTATATTTCACTCATGATTGTATATCACTTGTCTGCTTCATAAATAAACATACAAGATATTTGCATGCAAAAGACAGTACAGACACTTCTCATTCTAAAGCCACTTTTACACTGGCGCCTTTTCCGGAACATGTTCCGGAATGTGATGCGAGTATTGACCAGTGTAAACAAAC
>PXIH01S0004139.1:5508-16220 GCA_003024985.2 Euperipatoides rowelli | reverse complement strand
AATGCCAAATAAGTGGTTTTAATTACCTTTAATCTGGAGATTTCCAAAACTCGCAATCTTTATTTCTTATTTACCAATATTTGAGAGATTTGAAACAGTGCTCGCTGTGGCCGAATTTTAGCATGCAAAACCCCATTGGAAGATTTGATAAAATAGGGCGTTCGGCATTCTTTAAAATTATCAACTCTTAAGTAATTTTTAAGGAAAAAAAATACATACGATTATTAAAGACATATTAAACTATATAAAAAAAATTAGACTTTAAAAAAAAATATTTTTAGTGATATGATGAGAAAAAAAACAATACAATCACAAGTTTACATGAGAGTCAGTGCATGTTACAGCAACAATCGTTATACTGAACAATTCATACTGCTAGAAGGATGAAATTGTTTTGTAAATAAACTAAAATAGGCCAGCTTTAAGTGAAAATATTTGCCTTACATGCCACTAGTTGGTTAATGTTACCAGTATCCAATGAACATGGTATGCCTTTGGTGTACGTTTCCATTCACTGTTTGCTAAGTTTTTCTTATATTGAAGTTTTTTTTTTTTACATTTTCAAACAAACATATAAAATAAAAATATAATCTATGTCAGATTTCCTTTTAGCAGAATTGAGAAACATTTTAAAATTTACTTATTTTTAGTTATAAATCATAAACATGTACAAAGTGGATTTGAGTACAAAGTTTTTATTTTATTCTAATTTTTTATTATTTTAAAATAAAAGAACATTTCACTATGAGTATAAAAAAGTTTTTATATTTTATGGAACATACAAATTTTATTAAAAACAAAAATTATATTTAAATGCCATTTCAGTAGGGCCAAACAAAAATTGGGAAAAATGTTGGCCAAATGTTCTGCTGGAAGGACTTAATGACGTCCAAATGTCCTGTCGGTAGATCTACCAGGAGGACAGCCAATTTGAAAGCTTAAGGGATGAATTAAAATTTTGCTAATTTATTTCAGTTTCATAAGTTGACCAACTTACTGTATGTAAACTGAAATAAATTAAAATCTAAGGCTTCATTCTATAGCCCATTCCCTTGTTAGCATCAATCATTGTCCCCGTCTCTATCTTTTGGACAGTATCAAGTAGTGTGTCTATTAATAATGCCTATGACTCCAATCTAGTTCAAGTGCGAATAGTTCTAACTACCAGCTTGGAACTTGTATTGTTAAGGGTGGATGCAGGAAGAACTCCTCAGAAAATCTGATACTGCTAAAATGATTTTTTTTAAGCAATTAAACTAAAGTCAATTAAACAAACCAATGTCTTAAATAATAGTTATTGCATAAAGTTTTTTTTAATGTATATTTGTGAGGTTGAGCCTATCTCATCTCAAACACCTGATCCGATTTAGACAAATTAGATACAAAGTTTATATAAATCACTGGTGAGAGGGATAAGTAGGATGTGGGGAAGGGGGNGGGCTAAAGAGAGGCATGTAATATTGAATTTACCATATGTACTGCATTATGATTTCCACTAATACATTAATGTTTATTATTTTTAAAGATTTTTTTTTTAAAGTTGCAAAAAATAAATAAAACATAGTTTGATGAAAAAAAAAAAGAACTCATTACAAACTTTAACCCTTTGCCTGTCTAAGCAATTTTCAAGGTTATTTCTCATACGCTTTTTTTTATATCTTTTAATCTATTATGATTTAGGGCATAAAATTAATATTTTTAGGTATGTAGTTGTTCCAGGATGAAAAAATAATAAAAAAACAATGTGAATAACATATTATTCAAAAAGCGTATGAGTAGAATTTATTTTTCATACGCTTTTTGTATCATATGATTCACATTTATCTTTGCATTTTACCGCAANAATCATATGTATTTTGAATCATATATGATACACAAGCGTCTGAAACGAACACGGTTTGAATCACATATGATTCAAAGACAGGCAAAGGGTTAAAGAAGGCTTCCCCCTTAAATACATCATTACATAAAACAAAGTAAACGTTTGGAATATTGTTTGCATCACATTTAGAATAATCAATATTGCATTAACTTTATTGATCATCAATTATTTCTAAGAATAGTTGTCCTAAGTGTTTTAAATCGAATGAATAAAAATAATTTTTAGTGATTTAATTCAAGAATGCAATTCTTATTATTAAAAAAAAGCTACTGTAAATATGCAAAAGAATAAATAATTAAAATATTATTACAAGTAAAATTGAAACAACTGTAATTTATAAAATGATCACAATGATTAGAAATTCAAAAGGAAAGGTTCCTTTGCTTTTTCTAATACCTTTGTTATGTGCATTGAAATATCTATTTACAATTTTAGAAACAATGAGACTGACATTTTAATTATTACATTTATAAGAAATAAGTGAACCTATACTTTGTCTTACATAATCACATTGAAATTTTAAAGCATAAGATTATGAAAAACTTGTTAAAAAAATAGCAATTTTTTTTCATGATTCTGGAAAAATATCAACGCAACTTTTTTTTAATATATTTATAACTGATTTCTTTAGCCAAGTTTTTTTTTTTCAATGCCTTATTACTTTTTTTTAAAAAAAATATTAATAAAGCTATAGGTCAATAAACTGCACTTGAACTCAAAAGATGAATTAAAATTAATAGTTACCGTAAAGTATTAACTATACATTACAACTAGAAGCTACAAGTGAAGTTTTAAGTCAGACTAAAATTTTATCAGATTATTTAATAATTTATTGATCTTTTCATATTACTGAATAATCCATAAGCTTAAAATAATTATATTTGTTACAAGGATTGTCAGGTAATGTTTTTAGCAATATTGATTGTATTACTAATATTCCTCTGTCTTTCAAGGATTCAGGAATTATATTTTACTTCCAAATCAAAGATATTCTTAACAATTTGTTTTTAATAGGAGAAACTTGTATCTAATTAAATATCCGAGTCCAAAAGGACACAAAATGTGGAATAGGAGAAACTTGTATCTAATTAAATATCCGAGTCCAAAAGGACACAAAATGTGGTGGATTTATTTTTTTGTTGATCTTCATAGGGTGTCCGAGAATTATCTTTATGATAACGATTTAACATAACTCATGAACCAAAAGTCATATCCACAATCCCAGGCTGTCCGAGAATTACCTTTATGATAACGATTTAACATAACTCATGAACCAAAAGTCATATCTTCAAACCATTTGCTGCAATTTGTTTATCAATTCAAAATGTTTATTATGTCATTAGTAGATCTCTACATGTGACCCTTTTGTTGTACACAGTACATCTAGGTGAAACTCCATTTCATGCAATGTGTTGGATAGCATATCCTTCATCACAGTACCTATTGTGTCAGAGTCTTAAGAACATGAAGGTTGGGTACAGGTTTTGGTAAACCATGTTCTTAACATAACCCGTCAAAAAAAAAAAATCAAGTGGGGTTATGTCAGGTGACCTTGGTGGCCAAAATGTACTTTAGGTGATCTTTATCCTGCAGTAAACTTCCAGTCTCCCTAAACTTCTTCATCCATGCATGGATTGTAAGTGGGTCATTATCAGAAAAATCAGGAATTTGTGTATCTGGGTTTTTTTTATTATAAAAAATGTTTTAAAAAGTAATTGAAATTAATAACAAACATTAATATGACTGATAGAATGCATAGAAGTTACAAATTGAAACAAAAATATTTTATTTATTTATTCAAAGTTTGTGCACATTATGTCATGTCATGTCCGTGGACTGTCACCACTCACTATTTAGTCTGTTTCCAAGTTTATATTTCTTAAATTAAACAAAAAAATTAACTCTTTAGACTTCATTTTGGACTAAGAAAACATTTCAAAAAATGTTTCCAAAACATTCAAGTTAAAGTTATTTTTCAAGTTTAATGCCTGTCACCAGAGCAAGAGGTTATGCCTGTGGACAAAAAGAAAAAAATGCCAAAAAATTATTATAGATGGCATTACCATGCTGTATTGCTTGAAAAATCAAGTTAATCAACCCTCAGGCATCCATCTTGTCCAGGATACAGAGAATGGTGATTTATGTGGTTTTATTTAAAGTTTTAGACTTTGTTTTTAAAACTTTCAACTCATCACGTTTATGTCGCAAACTCATTTCAAGTAACTGGGTAAGATCAAAAAATAATTCAATGAAGTAACAGTTTTAGATGTAAAGGCTTTGTTTCCCAGGTTTCATCACATAATCTCAAAAGTACAAGTTCTCAAATGTAAAAAATGGTGATTTTTGTATGTCCGTGGACACAGTCTGTCCACGGACATGACAATATGTCTATGAACATGAGAACAGTTGACTTTAATAGTATTTTATCTGGATTTTTTATTTTATCTGAAATTTAAACAGACTAATAATATATTTAATGTAGTTCAATTTTTTTTACTTATTTTAGTTTTTAATTGTAATGGTAGCCTTTTCATGCTATTTCGTCAGAGTTGTGCGATTATGAAATTTTTTTTCTAAATGTAATCATACCCTGTTAAAAATCATAGAATAAAATCAATTCTATCTATAAACTCATTTCGTCTGACATTTCTGCATGTTATAGCATTATAGCATCACATCTGGAAGAAATTGTCATGTTCGTGGACTCGGTTTTAATAACTTAAAAAATTTAATTCTTTGATCTGAACCACTATAACAGCGTTATTTCTTGAGTTAAGATCTTCCATGAAAGTAAATATTAACATGTTCCAATAAACTTTAATTTTTAAAAAATTCTTAATCACATTCCTGATTTTTCTGATAAAGACTCAGGTACATTTGATGCTTCTTTCCCATATGCTGTACAATATTTGCGTTGGAGGGTTACTGGAGATTAAACACACATTGTGCTTTTTTCTTCTATTGGTGCCATTTGCATTAAAAATGGTTTGTGGCGCAATCTAGTGATCAAAAATAAAAACCGTTTAGAGTTGATAAACAAATTGCATCAAATGGTTTGTGAGATATGACTTTTGGTTCATGAGTTATGTTAAATCATTATCATAAAGATAATTCCAGACACTCTGTATAATAAATTTGATTTGGAGCATGATGCAATAAATGTAGTTTGATAATGTTTTTTATATTTTGTTTTAATAGATTACTCAAAAATTTCAAAGCTAATTCTATTTATTTTTTATTGGAATTTATAAGCTCCACCTCCCCCCCTAACAATATTGAGATGTACTCTAATGGATTTAAAAGTTAAATTAAAAGCATTTTTATTTTAAATTTTCATGCAGAAAAAGTGTCTCAATTAGTTTCCTACTCTATATACATTTCAGATTTTTGCAACTCCTTATATTTGGGGGCCCTTAAGCTCTCACATCATGTGGTTATACAGTATGTAAATACACCAATGTCATCTTTAAAATTTGAATCCACCACAAATTATTTCAACAAATATAGAAAAAGTAACAAATCCATTAATATTGTACTTATAATAATAGTTTTTAGAGAACATCAGACGTCTTATGCATTGAAGAAGGATTTTGAGAAGGAAATCTTAAGTCAAAGAGTTCATGCCGGTTTTCCTTTTAATACATGTATTTAGTGTTAAATAAACTTCAAGTCGATTATAATTTATGCCTTTGTATATGCGTTTTCAAGGCAACTACAGACAGTAAGTTTACTGTCGACGTTGAGATTATTGAAATCTCAACTTCAACGGTCAACTGTTAATTTCCTTGTAATCGCCTATATAAAGACAGAAATTATAATCGGCTTGATGTTTATTTAAAAATAAATACATACTGTATATTAAAAGAAGAAAACCACATGCATTCTTTGACGTTAGATTTCCTTGTCTAAGTTTTTTTTTATTATTATTAGATTATGTTAA
This sequence comes from Euperipatoides rowelli, assembly GCA_003024985.2. Taxonomy (NCBI): domain Eukaryota; kingdom Metazoa; phylum Onychophora; class Udeonychophora; order Euonychophora; family Peripatopsidae; genus Euperipatoides; species Euperipatoides rowelli. Next base: position 10,398 of record PXIH01S0004139.1, on the reverse strand, counting down.
TTTAGGCAACTTTTTACATTTATAAGCATAAATCTTAAGTTTTTTTTATAACAACTGGTTGTGTTATTAAAAAAAATGATGCCAACTGGGATAATGGATAATAAACGTATCATCTTCCGGAGTTTATCATTTTTTATAAACGAATGTTTATAAAAATTATGACCATAATGCTTTTATTAAGTTCAATTTATGTCAAACAAACAAACAAAAAAAAACTGAACCGATTATAAGAAATTTGGACATAATTAATGAAGGAATTACTAAGACTTTAAAGCTGCAATGCATCATCTAATTTGTAAGACTATACCATTTAATTTATATTAGCCCCTTCTCCTAAAATATATTCGTTTTTAGTTCTATGCCTTGAATGTGACCGACAATAACTAAATTCTCAACCTTAAAATAATTTATTGTTGTGAATTTACCGTCCAGCTAGTTCTTTGTCTAAATATTTGGCTGCTAAACGGGCTCCATACACTTCCCCCTGAAGTGCTAAAATGTATTGCCTCAGTTCGGTGTTATCCTTGCAAAGTTCTTTAACTTCAGTTTCCAGGCGAATTTCTTTCATTGCATCTCTTTTGAACATTTCAATTTCTTCTTCCTGAATAAGTAAACATTAAGTACTTCAATTATAGTTACATCTTTTACACAAGTCTTGACTATAGTATTAAGCCAGTCTATGAAATGAAAATAGTAAATGAGAAGAAAAATCTACAACATAGCAAATAAAATAGATCGGTTAAAATTTCTCACTTCTTTAATGAACAAATTTCTAAAACATTTGATTTCTGGGCTTGGACAAACTAACATTTATGTGTAACTCAATCTAAGATTTTAATATGCCAATAGCAATCACTAAATTTGGCTAATAAATACCGAGCATTCTAATTTCTTTTTTTTTTTTTTTTGCTTAGAGAAAAAAAATATGGTTGCCAAAGATATAAATTAGACATCTAATTTATATCTTCAACTATTTTTCAAATAAATCTTAAGGTACAACAGCTACATCTGTTCCAGAACCCAATTCAATATTCATGAGTTTTTTATTTTAATTAACAGTGATTATTATTATTAGTTCTTACAAATGACGTGATCTGGTGCCCATAAAGCAGAGCCCTATAGTTATTAATAGTCATGCAAGACTGTACATACAAAGAGAACACTCAAGAAATGAATAGCTAATTAGGCCTAAACTAAACAGAAGATTATATATATAAGATTTTTAACTTCATTTTAACACTATGATTTTGAAATGTGATCACTTCCAGTGATCATGCACAAGGGAAAATGGCCGAATCAAAAAACAAATCCCACCTGTTTTTTTATGCATACTTGCACCCATTTCTGTGTCACTAAGTGAGTGTATAATAATTGACATGATATAATATCTCACTATCATTCTCCCTTCTCCTCATTTACAAATATATTTTGCCTATTTCAGAGTTTTTGAAAGCACAGTAAAAGGCTGAAGAGAACTGTACTCTAATCAAACAGTCTAAGATTTTATATCTGCAGAAGTTTTATGACTATTTTTTTTAAACTTTTTTTCTCTCATAAGTTTGTACAAAGCAGGGATGTGGAGTCAGAATCAGTAAAAATATACTGGCTTCAAAATAAAACTTATAAAATTATATACAGCTATACAGTACAAAAGCGATGCCATTCAACCTACAGTAAATTATACTATGTCTGCCTAATAAATATTAATACTTTTTACAAATATTAATTATTTTCAAATATTTCAATTATTGTAGGCTTACTTTAATTTTATTTACTCTTTATACTTTAAAATTCTATTTTGAATTAAGAAACTAAGTTTTTATGATCGACATGTATTATGCACTGGGAGCCATGTTTAATATAAAAGAGTTGGAGTCGGACTGTAGAAAATAGAGGAGTCGGGGTCAAAGCTTTGGCGTACCTACACCACAGCCCTGGTACAAAGTGGGCTACTGAGTGACACACAAGGTGATTAAATGATTATCAATATCGCCTATTTATTCGTCTTATTCAGTTGGAACGTGACAATGTATGTACTGTATATAGCATCTAATGACTATAAAACTAGATACTGAATCAACATTATTTTATTACTACTGACAGTCACATTTTAACCCAGTTTTTTATAAGTGAAAAATCCACCATCGGACTTTTAAAATTGCATGTGGCCAGAAGCTAAAATCCATTACTTGCAGTTAAATCTAGAATGTTTCATTAGTACAGTATAGGGATGGACGCCGGTCAATTGATCAATAAGATTTTGACCACTTTTTTTTTTTTTTTTTTTGTGAAAATTAATTTTTACATGAAGGAGCAACATAGTAGCACTGCAGTGTTTTTTTACCCATTCAATCATTCAATAAGATTTTAACATTTGTCCACTAGAGGGCAGTTGTACTTTCATGGTAAAAATTTTATAACTTATTATTTAACACTTTAAAATCTGGCTTATTTTAATGGGTGATTTCGTTCTAGACTAATATTTTCAATGAATTGAAAAAATTCCTAAGTCAAAACGGATACAACTATCTTTATAAAGTTTTCAGAGCTTAGAAATAAATCCTTCCTTCCCCTTTTAAGGGTGATAATAAATATTTTGACTAACATTTTGCTGAATACATTTTTGCAACTTTAGAAAAACTCTTAAAATATAGCCTACAATTATCTAAAGTAATTGAATCTAAAAATAGCTTTTATTATGATAAATTTTCTTTGAATAAAATTTCTGATTGTATTGATTTTTCATTATAAAGTCTTTCTTCATTATATTCATCTGAAAAATCTATCCTGAACCTGAATGATCATAAATTTGTTCTAAAATTTCATTTTTAGATAATTTCTTGCCGGAACCTACTGTATTTTGAAGTCTATATGACTCACAAAACCCAATTTAGGCTGTGTTTCAAATGAGTAAAAATGCTGAATCTCACTCTGCACTCCGTCTCCCTTATGTCAGAGAGTCTGTCTCAATCAGAAGAAACTGTGAGTCGAGTCGGCGAGTTTCCAAGTCATCGAGTCAACAAAGATGGGTCTTCGATGCATACTCGCATGTCCTTGCAAATGTCACCATTTGATTTAAACAATTATATTGTGGAAATTATCTGGAAAAAGTGGGCCAAGGGGAGTTTTTAAATACATTTTATTTATTTATTTCAATGTATTATTAATCCTATTGCTTTTGACACTACATGTAAAAATAACTGAGAAATGAATACACTTGGAAGTTACACAGTTATGTTTTTTTTTTTTTACGTCACTGTATGATGTACAATATACACCTAAAATATAAAATTACCGTACTGATAATTAAAGTTAAATTTTTTATCACGGATTTTGAAAGAATTAAATGATGTATTAATAAATGTAACATTTTTTTTGTACAATAGTAATAAATAAAATGTTTATTAACTGATCTTCAACCATTTCTTGTGAAAAACTATTATCAATCAACAAAGTTAAAATACTTTCACTAGGTGTCAGTACAGCAGAAATGTACACTCACCCAGAGCTGTCACAATTAGAGAATGCGAGTGAGAGTGTAAGACAGAGTGGGAGTCAAGATACTATCATTTGAAAACAGCCTTTGACAAAGTAAAAAAATGTCTGACTGACTGCCATCTAGTAGCACATTTTTAAACTAAATAAATGTTTTATAACATGAAATAATTTTCAAATGACTTCACCTCATATACAGTATTTTCTTAGAGAAATTTATAAAAGTAAAAATGAGCTCATCTCATTTTAAATCTAAAATGACAAAACTAATAAAATGAGCTCGAATTAAGACTGTAAAGTGTTAATTGTAAAGATATAAAATTTTTCAAACATAAGCAATTTCCCTGAGATGTTCTAAAAAAAAAAAAAAAATTAAGAAAAATAAAGATATTGTAGCCTATCCTTAAGCTCCCTGCAATAGTCTATGTATGGCCCACAATAGACCAGTAATATTGCTGACAAGCAATTTCAGTTGGACATCACTGTTTTAAATAATGAAATACTTTTGGTGAGAAATGAACATTTCATAAAATTATTACAGCCAATTTCAAACTTGATTCAAGTTTTAGAGGGAGTCATTGCAACCCTATCTGATGTAAAGTCAAGACTTGGGGCATCATTTAAACAAAGAAGAAGAAAAAAAATAACTACAAAAGAAGTTACCATACTGGTAGCAATGCCAAAGAAATATGTAGTAAAAAAAAAAGATTTAGGGATGAAAATAGATTAAAAAGCATAAAAGAGGGCACTTTTTATGAACCATCCCATACAGCAATGTTTTACGTTTTGGTCAATTAACTTAAATTTGGTCAATTGACCAGTCTAAACCCCATCCCTAGTACAGTAGCCTACATTGAAATTTTAACGCAAGTAAATTTAATCTTGTCACTTGTACACTAATTCCAATAGCTATTTCCACTTTCTTCATGCTCTGAAAAATAAGAAAGACCAATAAACAGCATATCAATTTTACAGTAATTCCATGATAGATATTTCATCTTTCTCCAAGTTCTGGAAATGTAGAGTACATAAATAAGAAAGACTGATAAACAGCATGTCACTTGTACAGCAATTCCCGGATAGACATTTCCTTTTCTCCAGGCTCTGAAAATATAGAGTATGCAAATAAAAAGGACTGATAAACAGCCTGTCACTTGTACAGTAGTAATTTCATGATAGATATTTCCTCTTTCTCCATGTTCTGAAAATGTAGAGTACATAAATAAGAAAGACTGATAAAAAGCATGTCACAAATAGGGCCTTTAAAGATTAAGGATAGTGAATTTATTAGTCAAAATTTGGACGTAGCTGCGGAATTAAATAATTATTTTGCATCGGTTTTTACCAAGGAAAATAGTAATAGTTTTGATAGAAATTTAGTTTTATCTGATAAAA
>PXIH01S0004133.1:26333-37539 GCA_003024985.2 Euperipatoides rowelli | reverse complement strand
TAGATATGATGGATGAGAGTTTGCATTATAGGCAATGAAACCAAAGTAGATAAAATATTCTTCAAATGTATCAGATACAAATAATACTTAAATGTTTTCTTAATAGGATACAAGATACTGTAAATGAAATATTGTACATCATGTAGAATTTGTTTTGTATCATTTGAACAAAAAGGCTAGTTGTATAAAACTGGTATTGATTTTACCATTAATTAAAGAATCAACTTCAATATCAGTTGATAGATAACTAAATTTATTTAAAAAAAAGTAATGAAAAATTATCTTTTGAAATTAATAAAACCTGGTGGTGCAATTTATTCAAAAAGGTGGTAATTTTTTTTATTGTTCATGAAATTGTTTTTATTTTGATTTTTTTAGCCATTATTAAAATTGAGTTATTTTTTTCTTGTTCACCCTTTTTCTGAGAGTTGGTCAATTCTGACCAAAAGTTTAACAAATGTTTAGGACAAATCATTATGATAAAAATGGAGAGGGTGGGGATGAGAGAGATGGACTCAATATTTGAAAGAGTTGTTCTATTTGGTCTAAATTGAAAAGTGTTTAGTCAACGTGAGAGGAGAAAAATGTTGAAATAGCAATTACTGTAGATTACTTTTCAAAAGAGTATTTTTTTTTATACACTGTAATCTTAAAAGCAAAAATAAGCATAAACTAAAAAAAAAAAAAATCACGGCTTTGAAGAATCAAAGAAACTGTCTATGAATAAAACAGTTGTTGAAAGGAATTTTGTTAATGAATCATCTTTGGCCAAATTAATTTGGAAAATATTTTTTATTTTTTACCTAAGAAACTTTTATAGCAAAGGACTCGGACGAAACTTTTAAATTATTATTTATTAATTTTACAGAAATAAATGATCTTTCCAAAGTTTTTAATTGATTTGCTAAAAGTAAACTCTTGCAGAAAAAAAAAAAGTGACACAAAGAGAGAAAACGAGTTCTGCCAGTGTTAATACACCCATATTGTCTCTTTTGTATACAAGGGAGCTCAGACCAATTATTGTTTATTCATTGTCATTGATTAAATAATTGAGGGGAGAGGTGAGGGGGGAAAATATATATTTATTTTATACATTATACTGTATATTTCTACTACAATTTAATCAAATTATGTTCAATAAAAATATAAAAATAAAATTGGAAAAATCGTAAGCATTAGCTAATACAAAAATCGCAAAAGTGTATTGAAAATCGTACATTTTGCGATTTACAGTAATCGTAAAAGTTGGCAGGTATGCTATTTATGTTTGTGAGGTAAGATGGTCTTAATTGATCTATATGGTTTTTTTTCCTGTGTGGCCATCTTCAAAAATAACCTCAAATGTTACTGGACTAAGAATCCTCTGATTGTGCCTTGGATCCACTTGCCCACTCCTGGTTTGAAAAGATTATGGATAGTAATTGTTGTGCAAATAATTTAAGCTTTGGAATACTATAAATATTTATTGCAAAATAAAATATTACATACCAAAATTTCACTAATGAGAACAGATGTTTTACAATTATGTGTAGGCTACAACAGTTGAAAAAAAATTATGCTTAGAGGTGCAAGTTCTAAAACCAAGTTACATGTGATCGTTATCAGCATTAGATTTTATCATCAAAAATATTGAACAGTTTGCTACAATTTTCACTGAATGTTTGTTGACAAAATCTACCTGTTCTCTGAATAAGAGAATATTTATAACTTGCCAGTCCAGCATTAAAACTACCTGTCTCAGCATGGCAATGTGCTAAAATCTAACACTTTGCACGACCTTGGCATTATAACAAAACATTGATGTCAGTATGATTTGTATTGTGGGAAATAAATTCAAGTAATTGTCAGAAAAAAGTTTTTACAAGTTTTTATTTTATAAGGACACCAGGATTAGATAGGATAAATATTATTTTATGGTAGGAATTGTATACTTATATAATTTCCCTCAAGGCAATTCTGTTAATATGACCAATTGTTGTATTTTTTATGAGCAAACAAAATAAGCTACTAATTACTAGTAAAAGTTTAATTCTATATTTTTGTTATTACCCATAACATATTGCCCAAAGAATTATAGAACTTGTGACATTAGTTTAAATCAAAATTGACAGAAATAGCATAAATTTAACATTTGTTTTGTTTAAATAGTATATTTATTAAAGCTAGCGAGGCCAGGGCATAAATATTGAATTAAATAATAACTATTTTGAAATCATAACATATAGTATTTGTATCTCACATATTTTTAATGATGATATACTGTAGGTTTATATTATTTGAATTTTTAAAACATTCCATAGCAGGCCTCACTTTCTTGTTTGATCAGCAAACAAGGAAGTAAGATTAATAAGAAAAACAATGGAGTAAAGAATAGAGTAATTATGAATTAAAACAACTTTTTTTTTTACTTAAAAATAAAGCCTATAGACTAAAACTTAAATTTTGTAGTATCATACATGGAATAGCTATAAAGTATATACAAAATTCCATTATTTTTCTTCATTCTCATTTATTGTATATACAGGTATATACAGAAACAGTATGTAAGTATACATTTTATGCTGTATAAAATAATTATTAGTAAGTATAAAATTGTATAGACTGTCGTAATAATTTAATCTTACCCATCAGTGACGATAGCAAAGCGATATTTCGATCCTAGAAGGTGTCTTTTTAACCAGTCTTGAAAATGATTAAAAACATCAGAAAATGGTTCTGCCTTATCAACAATATCCTAAAAATGTAATAATTTTATTAACATAAAGTAAATATTAAAATAAGAGCTAAGAAAATAAATAAATCCCAATGAAATATTTACAAAAATGAAAATAATCTGACTAAATTAAATACTTGTCTATGAAATTACTAATTAGGTTTTATAATCAAGCTAGAAGGTTTACAATAAATTACTAGAATATTACAAGTTAAAAGTATGTGACTCACTATAATGCAACATTATACAGTGTCATTTTAAAAAAAAATATAACATGTAATTTATAAACTATTCATTTCAACATCATTTATAGTTATCAATAAGGGATTTTAATATCACTGTTATCAAACTATACATTATATTTTTAACATCTCTCTCTATTGTAGCTAGGCTGTAGTAAAAAATAAAATAAAAAAAGTCAAACTTTCCATTTAAAATGTTATTTATTTTAAGAAATGAATTTTCCTTAGAAAATTTTTAGCTTAAAAAAAAATCTATAACTTTTAGATATTTAAAAGTTAATTTGTTGACTTATTGCTCAATAGAACCCCACAAACTGAAACCAAACAACACAATTTTATTATAACTGGTTGCATAGTCAATTTTCAAGATAGTTTTAAAATCCTGCTTAGAAGAGTGAACTGAAATAATTGGGATTTTTTTTTCAATAGGGATATCCAATCAACAAAATAGTATGACATTCTGTTACTCAGATTTTTTCCCCTAAAAAAGTGGTATTTTGATAGAAGGAAATCATAATTTTTGCTAACATTTTTTAACATGCAAATATTAATTGACACCTTCATAACTTGGTCTCAGCCAAAACATACATTATCAACTGCAAAGACTGGAAGATATAAACAAGCACATTAGTCACTTTTGAATAGGAATGGAATGCTACTTGAACATACCTTGCATTCTCCCAGAACTTTCAGGTACCAACATCTATAAGTGGATGATAAAAGCCAATACAATGGGCACGATCAATGAATGGAATGCATTATGTGAAAGTCCCAAACAATATATTTACAAAGGAAGTTGACAATGCAGAATACCACACTTCACAAAGGCTTTCTCCATGACAAGTTCTATTTCAAACATTCCCTGATACATATCCTATGAAGATACTTTACAATGTCACACAACAGGTTTGAGTTATTGACAAGAACAATTGCATGATGTAAACCAGTGTGTTTGTTAACCATGTTTAAATGTACAGTATTGTACAATGTAATTACTCCCAATAGGATATTTTCACAGGAAAGAAAAAAAAAATGACTAGACCCAAGCAACTGATGACCAAATGAATGGCAGGGCCAACTGAAATTTATATTTCAGTGATATGGTTACACTAACAAAGTTACTCATCCCAAAATTAATATTACCACTGATCTCATCAACCACAAATAACAATGATGTTCATGACCTGCACAATTCAACCTATAGAGAATAATGGTGGTGAGTAATACACTCCCCACAAACCTTAAAAACCAGAGCAAGGGGAAAAAAAGAAATGCAAGCCATTATGAACCACACCTGAATTATGTACTCATTCTTTTCATCTATCAATTGCAGCAGATAGCATATACTCAAGTTTAAATTGGGGACTAAGTTTACAAAAAACATATGCTAGTCTGACATGTTGATGAATGTTGTTCTGGCTATGAAAATCTTAACTTGAAAGATGAAGTTTTGTATGTAGCTTAATTGGCAGCTCCAAGCGATTTTGTTCCTTTTTTTGACTGATGCTTTTTTGGCAATGGATAATTACTGGGCTAAATTTTTAAAAAGGATCTTTTTCATCTTCAGATTATGATATTGTATATTGAAATAACATGGAAGATATGTACTGTATATAAATGTATAAATTAGGTTAGAGTTGTGGAAATGTTTAACAGACTCGATGCAATAAACATTTACAATTTCAATGCTTCGTTAAAAAAAAAAGTTAAAAAATGTTCTAAGTTGTAACGCATAAAATAATTAAATTGGCTAATTGTAAATTAGCCTTTAATCTAAAACAATATTTAAGAGCATACTTGAAGCTTTAGAATATGACAATTCAATTAAAAGCATTCCTGGATGGGAAACTTCCCAGATTTATCCGTATTAAAATCGACGAACGACTGTTCTTTATTTTTATTCTATTTTAATATCAGAGCTTGCCTTAAAAATAATCTACAATGAATGCTCTGTGATATTGCGCTGGAGTAAAGAAAACAAGTTTAAGATAAAATAAGTCATCGATTGATAAATTTCAGTACATCTCCAGAAAATTATTTAAAAAAAAAATGTCTGTCAAGAAACATGGAATATAGCTGGTTACTGAATTGTATTTACACTGGATTGAATTATATATTTTACTTTATTCCCTAGGGCAGTCTAACATTTTTTTAAAATAAGGAAAATATTTCATTAACATTTAAAACAAAATTTAAAACCATCAGTAATATAAGTGTTTACAACTGGAACAAGACAAATGTATAAAATATAAATTACTAAACATTGTACTCTAGTTACTACACTAAATAGCTTGACAGTAAGTTTGTTTACACCATCACAATAATTTATCATAAGACACTAAATTTTATATAAAAAAAAAAAATATTTTCTAGATTAAATGGAAATCCTGAATTTTGTTTATTTTATCGGGACTGGAACATCTTTAGATATGGAAATTCCCAGCGAAATCTGGAAATTCTAATAATGATACTGTAGGAAAATGTTAAAATTAAAAATAATTTCTAATTATGAAAAGTATATATTGCAATTTTGGAGTCTTAAATTGTATTGTATTTTAATTTCTTGGAAGATTTTTTTTTTCTTCTTTTTTTTTTTAAATTGTTGACATGTGAATGTCATTGTTTTATTTAAAAATGAACATAGGAAAATGAAATAATATAACTACAAATTAAGCAGAGATGTGAAATTTTTTTTTGAAAGTTAAACTAAAATTAAATTAATCATTAGTCTATAGTTTAGTATTGCTAAATTTAATTTGGAGAAGGTGCAGTAAAAGCACTACAGTGAATTTCAAATATTAATTTAGTGCTTAAATTTTGTAAATTTTATTTTTGGGAGTGGGGTGGGAAAGGGGAAGCATTTAAACATTTAGTAAAAACGTTTAGAAAATTTCCCATCCCTAACAAAATATATACTGTAGTAATTATAGGATATACTATATATCTTGAAAACAAAATCCTTAGGATCAATTTAAAAAAAGTAATTTTCAGATTTACATTTTTATAAGAAATGATTTTGCATATGAACTGTATATACAGTCTGATAGAAATTGTATCTTCACTAATAGTTTAATTTATGTTTGCAAGTATTTGTATCAATGATTATAGGTTTTAGATGCAAATTAATTGAATTCTTGAAGTACTGTAAATTTACAAAGTACACCAGAGCCTCGATTTGACTTGTAATTTGGTTCCTCAAATCGAAACAACACAAATCAAAACAACTCAAATTGAGTATTATATTTCAATAGGAATGCATTGAAATGTAAGAGATACTGTAGGTTCTTGTACTACATACGGTATCTTTTTTTAATTATACTGTATGAAATACACAATCTTTTCCTTTTCCAGACATTTTTATGGCTGCAAAAAAAAATAATACGGTAATAAATAAATAAACATTCTACTATGTTTATTTGTAAATAATCCACACAGAAAAGTTGATTTTAATAAATTTATTTTAAATTACATGATACTTGGCACAAATTTTATAAAATAAATCAAAATTCAGCACTTGGATTTCTTTTGTTAAATTTACTTATTAAGCTAGTTTAAAAACCTTAATGATGAAAATAATGACTCTAAATGAAAAAATAGTCTTTATTTGCCAACATTAAATCTCAATGACGAAACGATTCAAATCAAGGCACTGGTGTATAACAAATACTGTACAGTAATCATATATTTTTATTTATAAAATTGAATTGGGAATAGGTGAAGTTCAAATTCTACACCAATCCACCTGCCTAAATATATAAAGTACATATTCAATATTTTTATGAAAAACTCATGTTGAATAATTTTTTTATTAATTTTATGTGCTTTTATATCTTAAAAAGAAAACCTTTAAGCTTAGGATCAATTTGAAAAAAAACAAAAAAAAACATTTATTGGAAATAATTTGACATATGCCTTCATCTTTAGATAGAGAGATAAATATATGAAGTTCACTGGTACATCCTTTGGATATGGAATTTTTTTTTTTTTTACAAAAAGCTATCTATCAAAGTGTACAGGAAATAATTTAGAATAAAATCTGAAGTAAAGATTTATAACTAAATAACGTAATTTTGAAAGCAAAAAAAAAATACTTTTTAAAAACATACGCTAGTACAACTTTGGTATTTGAGCAGGCATTTCATTTGACATATATGCAAGTATATAACTTTAGTAGAAGAGGTTAATTAAAAATTCTGCTTCAAATCCTGATAATGCATACAATTTGCTTAAGGCTGAAAACTAAGAGTAACTAACAAATGATGATTCAGCTGCTTCTATGACAGTTCCAAATATATTTAGTGGCTTGAACAGCTACAAAATAATATTGTAGGAAAAGAACCAGAATAACATGAAAGTTTATTGATATATTTAGACCAGAAGTGGGGAACCTTTTGGCATTGGAAGCGAAGGCCCCATCACTTTCTTTATACCACACATTTTGTGTAGCTACAATAGCGATACCTACCTACTGTGAATATAAATTAATGCGTTATTAGGAACCCATAAAGTAAGTTTATCATACGTCTGGCCAGTGCTGTGAATTCTAGGATAATTACCCTATTTTAGGGCAATTTGGAAGAGTCTAGAGGGCAATTTAGAGTAAAGCAAGTTTAGGGTATTTTTAGGGTAATGGTCATAAGTTAATAAAAACACAAAAATTTGAACAAAAAATGCAAAAAAAGACCTTTAATGAAACAAATTCTCACTACTACAGTCATGAATTACAAATTTGTAGTCTTAACATGTACAGTATATTTCCATTGGTCATTACAATAAAATAGTCTCAGGCTTTGCGCCTAGCACCAGTTCACTTCAATATTATCGCCAGCAGCACTTAATACATTATATATACTAATGGTTGTATTCTAAAATGTCAGGGCAAAATTTAAAAAAAAATTAGGGTAATCTAGGGTAACTTTGGAAGTCATGGAGGGTAAAACTGAACCCTCAGATTCACAGCACTACATCTGGCTTTAGTCGGACAAGTCAACCAAGTTTTTCTTTTTAAAGACCGCTAACTGTTTAGCAGCTTTCTTTAAATTTGCTTAAATGTCCGGCTTTTTTAGATTGTATAAAAATTAATATTTCTTTTTTTATGCTAGCAAAATAAACAGCTAGATGATATACTGTATTTACAGTCATCTCTAATTGCTTCTCTTTTCTCTCTAAATTAAATGCCTCAGAGGACTAAAGAACAAAATAAGCTATTAATAGATTACATTGGCGAATATAATTTAAAAAAGTAGTTACTTGTGCAAAGTTTTATTACATCTCTCATTAATAACCCATAACTTCTGAATCGGAGGGATTATGAACACAGAGCAACATTTTATTTTTATTTGGTGGTTTGCATTTAATACTGGACAGGTAGGTTATTTCCTTATTTCTGAGCCTTTTTTTTTAATTTTACTGTTTTCTAAAATAACTACTGTATAAACTGTTTTTGTTTTAAATATTTCAAGTTCTATGCTTTCTAAATATTATACAAACCGTTTTCATTTTTGATTAATATTTCAAGTACTAAAAAATAAATATTACCGGGCTACTTTTAAAAATAATTTTCTGTTAATGCAGCCTACATACGGCACATGGATGAAAGGTAGTCATTCTCTGAACTTTCACCCAATTCCAAACATGTACTCTATATTTATTTTAAAAAAATATGGATAATTGTTATAGAGATAGTGGGAAAAATAATAATTACAAGTTATCAAAAAAAAAAAAAAAAAAAAGGTGACATCTCCTTGTCCTTTACCAGCGCTTTACCCCAGGATTCTGCTGGCAGAGGGGCTTTCCCCCAGACACACAAAATTTTTGGGTGCCATCCTTTTCACTTCTGTTCATACGATATGCCTAAATAAAGGAGCGGCCAGTTTTTAGCCAATGCATTTTTTCCCTGCAGTCCAAATTAAATTTATTGTTTGTTAGTTCATTTAGAAAGCCGTTTGTTTCAAGAGGACAAATTACAGTTTTTTTTAATATATTCCAAAAGTCTTCGGAAATAAACAAACAAAACAATTTAATTTGTTCTGCGGGGAAAAAAATGCAGACTAAAAACGGTCTGCTCCTTTATGCAGGCCTACCAGATGAACTAAAGTGAAAAGGAGGACACCCAAAACTGTTGTGGTTGTTTGGGGAAAATGTCCCTACCAGCAGAATCCTGGATGTAAAGCCCTGGTAGAAAAATGTCCTTTTGATCAATAAGAAAGGAAAAGGGAAATACAATGACAATTACTAAAATGTAATTTGTTTTAGTGTTCTCTGGTAGTGACCTCAGATTTAATGGGTGCTGCAAGAAGCAATAAAAACAAACCTCTACAAAATCATAATGCAAAACCGAGGATGAATCTCTATGTAAAATTCATGGTTGACTATTAAATTTCATGGTTGATTTGGTTATATTTGTTACAATCCAATTAGTAGCTTTATTGGAGAATATTCAGATGATAAATTGTGAGAGCAATTTACAAATATTTTCTATAAGGACAACATTAATGAAATCCCATATAATTATAGAACAATGTTAATTTTGAAGGTAATAGTACAGGTATACATAATTTGTTTATGCAAATGAGTTTCTCAGTAAAGGTATATTTATTTATGTATGGTTTATCACATTTTATACATTTTTTTTGTATATTTGTACAATAACTACAGTATAAATAAATCTAAGTCACATTTTTAAGTACCGTAACGTATACTACTAGTTGCCTCTGAATACCTTACACATTTTATTTTAGGGGCTGATCATTTTTACGGTTTCAATATAAAAAAAATCCAGACTACTAATTTGACTTATTATTAATGTAAAATAAATAGGCACATTTTTTTTTAAAAAAAAAAAGTTTAATTACAGTAGTTTTAAATATAAAGGAGTTACCTGTGTTATGCCTGTTAATGATACACAAAAAGCAGATAATTTTGGGTGAAGACATGGACGGCAGTAATACTGAAAATGATCTTCCTATAAAAATATTTGAAAACAAAAAATTGGAAATGAACAGAAAAAAAAATTTAAATCTATTATTTCATAAATCAAACCTAAAACAAATGGAAAAAAAATATATATGCAATGCTTTAACCTGTTTTTATCAATTTGATTGTTCATGGTAAATATAATACTAGTGATTTTTTAACAAATTTTATTCAAGTATAAAATTTTAAGTAATATTTTCTTTTAGACAATATCAGTCTATAATTATAATGTACCTTACTGTAGTAATCTAGTGCTATTATTAAATTTATAATTAATTACGTTACTAATATCTAGGGGCATTTGTTTTCGTGAAGCACGATAAAACAAATTAAGTAATAATATAATGATAATTTAAAAATTCTTCAACCAAAAGTTGATTTTTTTTGCTTAAAAATGTGATTTAAAATCACAATAATAAAAAAAATTCTTGTCATACAACGGAATTACTGTAGGCTAT
The DNA here is from genome assembly GCA_003024985.2 of Euperipatoides rowelli. NCBI lineage: Eukaryota > Metazoa > Onychophora > Udeonychophora > Euonychophora > Peripatopsidae > Euperipatoides > Euperipatoides rowelli. The sequence continues at coordinate 27,151 of PXIH01S0004133.1, read as the reverse complement.
ATAAAAACACAAAATTAAATGAAAAATGGTATTATTTTTTTAAACAAGTGTTGTAAAATTATTTAAAATTTAAAAAAAAAAAAAAATCAAAATGATAACACATATTTTTAAAAAATGTGTTTCCTCATTAACAGGCTAGTTATTTTAATCTTAAATGTATTTCAATCATGTCAACTTAAAACTGTCAGCTTTGTTTTAAAAGCCGATTGTAAACGTTTTCAGATATTTTGATTTATCGAAAGATACTCTTCCAGAATCGACAAATAACAGCAGGTGCAGTGAACATAGAAGTTTAGTCTACAAAGTCTTTTGACTATAGTTTTAAATAAATAATTTTTTTCAAATTAAGGGAAAATAAATCACCACAGATACGCATGATTGCACATGTTTTCTCCTTGATTGAAAACTAACAGTATTTCTAAGCAATAAAAATGCCAAAAATATCTGTAACAAAATATATTTGTTGTTAATATTTTGTAAAGTCTATACTTTGCCGTCCTGTTCCAAATGAAAATTATTGATTGATGTTAGACTTTAGTGTAAGGTTTTTTTTTTGTCTGTGAGTGTGTGTATGTCTAACCTTGTTTAATAAATGTATTTAATTTGTATTTAATGTATATTGTACAGGAATTTATTGCTTCTAATTAATAAATTTTATATTTAAAGTGGATCATTTGACTTGGTAGAAATATAAGGGGGGGGGGGGGGGGACATGACACCTTTAATTTTTTAATATTTTTTCAATTTAAACAAAACTGATATTATAGCACTAGTAACTTTAAAAGATTATCATTTGGATAGCTCTCTGGTAGGAAAGG
>PXIH01S0004127.1:23425-36619 GCA_003024985.2 Euperipatoides rowelli | reverse complement strand
GAAATTTTTTTTTGTCCCCTTTTAAGGAATAGAATTGTATGCGCCTATCATTTTTGGGATGGGAGAATTTTTATATCTCACTGCGTGACATTTTGGAGCACGCAATAAAGATGAATTTCAGGTGCATCTACCAGTAAAGCTATGTCTGATCAATGGCATAAATTCAGAATAAGATTTAAGAAAATTAGTTGAATACCTATCAAATAAACACTTTCTTCAGTCTTCGAATGATTGGAGGCCAATTGTAATCAAAAGATTTTTGTAAGGTGAAGTGTAGTCATTCAATATAACCCTTATAGATCTTTTCTGAACCGATTCTAGATCCTTGATTTGAGCTTTAGTAATGGTGTTACACCATGTGGGGTTAGCATATTCCAAACATGATCTTATGTAAGTAATACAAACTGTTTTTAGAGAGTTAGTATCCATACCAACCATTCTCAAATGGTAAATCATGAAGACTTTTTTATTAGAGTTCATAATAATATTGTTAATGTGCATGTCCCATTTCAAATTAGCCTGAATAGTGACACTTAGAATTTTTGCATGATCAACCCTTTGATATCATCAGCATAAGCTAAGATGGAGAGCACTGATTCAAATTGGGTTTATAAATTCCCAAATTCAGACTATCAATGTCTTCTAATAAGGTATTAATATAAATTGTGAACACACTTGAAAGGGAGAATCCTTGTGAAATTCCTCTATTTATGCAGTTTATTTTTAAGTAGAATTCTTTATTATTTATATAATGAATGATTCCATAAGGAAAATTGAGGCTCCCATAAATATCAGAATCTGACTTTTTACACTTTTAAGTTAACCTTGTCAAATACAGACTTGAAATCAAGAAACTATATGACTGAATTTTTTTAGTTTTAACATAATTAAGAATGATTTGAAAAAGGCATATAGGTTGGTGTATGCTTTGGCCTTTGATTGTATATTGATGTTTATAGATGAAATTATTAACAATAGAGTTCAATTTTGACAATAGTAATTAGGCAAATATTTTGGACTCTCCATTTAACAGATCATTTAATTTGAATGGTTCTGTGACTTGAGTTTAACCCCCTTTGTAGGAAAAAAGAATCACAGTAACTTAAAAAATCGGACCTTTAGAAATGAGTGAATTAAGATATTAAAATATTTTGTAAGAAAAGGCACTATTATGATTTAATAATTTAAACAATCTGAGATTTGTTCCATCAGGTCCTGTAGCTGCATTATGGTTTCAGCATTGACAATGCATCACAAACCTCTTTCAACCTAAAGCTAAACATTACCTGTGAGGAAAGATTTTGCTCCAATGGGGGAAATTGAATGACAGATGGTCAATCCATGTATCTGATATCCTTACCAAACAATTTGTCATAATAATTCCAAATATAATTGAACTATCAAGTTGGTATAAATGCTGATCTGGAGACTCATAGTAAAGTACATGAGGATTAGACCTTTTTAAAAAAATATAAAATTTTTATTTTAAGATTATGATAAAATATGTGATATGCTTTTTTATGGGTCATAATCAATTCTATCTTTAGCATGTTGTAACTTCAAATGTTAAGTTCAATGTCCATTAATCCTTCATCCTTTGTAGACAAAAATATTGATTTAGTATGCTATTTTTTTAAATTATTCATAAAATTGAAATTAGCATATTTACAAATATTAATATGTTTCTTTTGAACCTAGTCCAGTTTTCATGCAAAATGCCATTCTTGTAAACCAGTTAAAGAAAAGCACATAGAGTAAGAGTTATTATCAGTTTTAAATTGAAGTGAAAGAACACATTTTTATTTAGACAAAGTTCCTTTGAGAAGGTGATTGATGACCTGATGATTTATGTTACTATTTAGAAGGGATACATTTAATGTAACTGCATTATTAGAGTTAGACATTATTTGTTTTCCCACAATGAAGGTGACCATCTATCAGGTTAAGATCTCTCATCAGATTAGTCAAACATCTAACTTGGTCCAGAGCTTATTGAAATCTCCAGATTATAATTCTTGATTTTACATTCTGTAACTGATTACAGAGATCTGAGCTAATAGTTAAATTTTTGGAAAGAAGATAAGAAAATAGTTTCTCTTTTCAAAATTGAAAGACATTGATGATACTGTCCAGATATGGATTTCAGAATAAAGAACTTTAAGAAAGCAAACATTTGCTAAAGAGTTCCTGGGTAGAGTTAACATTTCTTGCTTAAAAAATAGAATATAAATCTTCAACAAAACTAAAAGATACTGAAACTCTCATCTTAATCTTTGTCTCCTGGAATGCAATAATTGAGAAATTATGGTAAGTGAGGAAATCTCTTGATTTAACTTGTCTGGTTTTTTGGTTGAATCCTTGTGTTCAAAGAGCACATGGAACAGTCTTGAGAGAAATCTTGTGCTGTGAAATGATGATTTAATGCAAAGAGATCATAGTTTGTTAAGTAATAATTAGTAAAGCTCAGCAAACTCACAGTATCCTGAGTCTCATCTGAACATAAAGCAAATTTAAACTCATTTTCTAGTGACTCTTGCTGATACATCTCTATAGATTCCTATGTTGTAAACATTGCTTCTGATTTCTCAAAAATATTAGTTTGTGATCAATGTAGGTTTAATTTTTTTAATTGATACACTATTATTAGACAGTTTTTTAGGCTTACTAAGGAGTGGGGAATTAGCTGTGCTTCAGAACTATTTTTATTTGGTTCTGTTATGGTGACCTGTATTGACATTTTTGTTTTGTCATAACTTAGTCATTATAGACCTTGTGGAAGACTAATTTGCTCTTGTATTTCCGGATTTTGGTCTTCCTTCTCTGCTAGTAAAGTAAAAAAAAAAAAAAAACAAACATATAATCAGATAAATCAAAGAATAAAAATATCTAATCACAATTTAGAAAACATTTCAGCACAACAAAAAGAAGGAATTAGAATATTTTAAGACAATAAAAAAATTATTTTTCTACCAATAAATATATAATATATAATACTATGCTTAAAAAAACCATATAACTTATCATGACTTCCATAAGTTAAACAGAGATCAATAATGTCAGTTAGTGGAGCGGTACTAAGGTAAGTTGTAAAAATATTGGGAGTTTTCATTCAGAATGAACTGAAATGGGAAACACATATCTAACCAATCCATGTTTATTTTATATAAACTGAAAAGACTAGACACAGACACAAAAATCTTGAAAGCAGCCCACCTTTCTTATATATGTCACATCCTGGATTATGATGCTTTGGTGTGGAATCCATCTCCAACTAAAAATCAAACAGCCATCATTGATTGAATCAATCCACAAAATATTAAGTGGGGAATTGACTGACTACAATAAAACATTAATACAATTAAACATTCTGTTTCTCTAAGAGCAAAGAAGAAAAATCACAATTAACTTTGCACAATTGCAAATACTTCCTTCAACTCCTTCCCCCCCTCATCAAGATACAGCCTGAGGAAGAACATCCAGAAATTCTGACAAATTTGCTCTCCCATATGCAAGATACAAGTGTTACTATAATTCACCCATATCTTATGCTAATCATTTCCCCTGTTACTTGCAAAAGTTTTTCTTTTACAATTTTTAGTACAATAATCGATTCTGTTTTTATTTGTTATATATCATTTTGCGTTTAATTGTCTTAATATATCATGTAACTAATCCTATATCTGAAAAGGCCAAGGATTAAAACCTGAATGTTTGAAATAAAAGCAATTTTATTTCAAACATAGCTTTTATTTCAAATATTAGAGCTAAACTTCTTTCTAAAAAATAATACCCTACGAATGTTCGCTGATAAATCAAAATTCTAAAATTTTAATAACCCAAATGTTGTTATCTCAACCTAATGAATCAAATATTGCATAATTGCCCCCCCCCCCTAATAAAAACTTAAAAAATACCCCCACAAAGACTTAAATATTTCGTCCCTCAAGAATATAATATTATGCTTTCTGAATCATCAGTTAGATTAATTGCAAAATTAAAAACTACAATCACATCCAAAATGCTTACGTTTCAGCATTATCCAGATGACTTAGACCTATTAATAAAAAAATAGCAATTTTACTTACTTCATTAAACATTTATATGAACTGAAAGAACTGATTAATAATAATAAAAAATGTAAATCCTTTTTTTTTTTAGATATTATATCTAAGTATTTATTTCTGCACATACCAAAAATAATAAATTCTCTACATAAAAACATGTTTGAAAGATTAGGAAATGTAATTTTATCTCCCCAAAAGCATACAAATGCTAATAACAGTGCTATAGATATAAAAACATCAAAATAGTGATCTTGCAAAAATAACAGAGTGACAGTAGGTCTGAGTATTTTCCAAAGCATTATTACTATAGATAAACTGTAAGATTTACAAACAAACTTAGAAGCACAGAACACTATCATTAGGTTGTAGAGGTACAAACTAATGATGGTTTACAAACCAACAGTGTAAGAATTATATAACCTGTAAATCACACCCCTCTTGCACAAGAATGGCTACCAGTGGTTATAGGAAATATTTTGGAAATGCCTCCCACATTCCAATATAATAATGAGACCAATGAGGTCAAAACTGGTAGCCTATACTAACTAAAACCAAAGATGGAACCTTAGTTGAACCAGTTTGCCTTGGAGACAAACTTGGTTTTAAAGCAAATTATGCTATTATGACAGCTAGGGAATGGTGAATTTTAACTATTCAGGAGAGATTAAGGAAATTTATTAGGCTTTTCTCCCCTGAACAAAGAGAAGATAAAACATCAAAATATGTTTTGTTATTGTGTTCAATTACAAATGAAGCTGTAATTCAATATAAATGTAGATTGGATAGTTTTCCAGCTCTGTTGCATGAGTTTAATGCAAAATAAACAAATTTACAAGAATTTTCTATTACAATTTGAACTGCTAAAAACAGATAGTTTATCATTAGAGGAAGCAGTGTAACTAGCTACAAAAATGGAGAAAGATCTAGGATATGTATCACTAGAAATATTAATAATGCAATTGAAGCTGACACAGATAATATAAGAAAACAAATGCTAAGTCTAACTAGGGGCCAAGGAGCTGAAAACTATTCAGGTGAAATGGATGCATGGAAAATCCACACCCCCAATTGTTTGTGATCTATGCCTAAAAAGTGGACATATTCAATGTAATTGCAAACAAAGACCTAACCAGTCCAGCACACATGCCTGTTTGGGCAAACTGTCCATATAGTGATCACATTACTAATGAGTGTAGTAACTAAAATGTAAATAGAACACCTATACAACCAGATTTAAACTTAAATAGCTCCTTTCTTGTTGTTGCACCGAAGGAGGAACCCAAATTCTTATAGACAAAAAGGATGCATAAATAATACTCATGCTAGCTATGGAAAAACAAATCAATAGAGCTGCCATCCATTTGAGTTTCAAAAACAGTATAATAAAAGACAAAGTAAACCTCATAAGGCAATTGGCTACAAAAGGGCTGACTCATCAGATGACTATAAATTTGAAATTAACCAATCAGGTTTAGAAACAATCATGTATAAATCCTTAACACTACAGTAATAACAATCAATCAATAGGTATATTGCAATCCAATAATTTATTTACACACACGCACAATGCACATGTCTACAGCAATACAATGAACAAGATGGAGACAGCCCCAAAAACAAGCTAGACCAGCATGCCCCAAATCATGGTCAGATGACATAGGATTAAGAGGTTAGATAAGTAGACTAATCCCTGACCCCCAGTTACTGATTACTATAATTATTAATGGATAAATTAATAATCGATCCAGTCATAACTAATAATATAATTTGCTATCACAATGTATGAACTCAGATAGAGGACATGATCAATGTATGCATGACTAAACAATAATAATAACTTATTTGAACAAATAATTACATCATTAGTGAAATAATTATCTATTATTACATGTATCAATAACAAACTATTACCACAAATAATTTCATTATTAATCATAGAGTCTATTATCATATTGGTTATAAATTATGTGAATTGTGGGATCTGAAGATGCACAATTACATGTATGATAGTCTCTGGGCTGGGATTCCCCTAGTTGTTCTTCAGATCTTATTAAGTTCTGTGGGACTATCTGCTGTTCCCTATCTACATTGGTAGAATGGAAATATGTCTCTTGTCTATTAGTAAGTTATTTAGAATAATATTGCTAATCGTTTTCCATAAATTTTACACTAGTTACATGTCTGATTTGTTTGGTGCCTGGGATCCATATTCTGTAACATCTGTGTTGATCCCCATAACCAACCATAATCCCTTTTGTGGCTGTGTTATCTAATATAGACCTCTGAGATTTAGATATATGAGGAAAATCTGTAGGCCTACAGCCAAAATTAAGAATATGACCAATTTTGGGTTTTTACCATACCACATTTCAATCGGAGGTTTTGATCCCTTGCTTGGTTTAGTGTGATTGTGTAAGTAAGTTGCAGTCACTGCAGCCTCCCCCCACAGGTAGGTTTCTATTTTTTAGCATAAACCTCATGATGTTGAGCAATATTTAGTTAACACATTCCGAAAGTCTATTTTTCTGAGGAGTATGAGGAATTGTGAATTGTTGTTGGATTCCATTGGTCTTGCAAACCTCATTTAACACATGATTGTTGTATTCTCCACCTCCGTCTGGTCTGTGAAAAATATCTCAGGGAATCTGCCGAATTTCTTTCTTTCTTTCATCACATAGTTAATTATTTTCATGGCTGCTTTAGACTTTACCTTCAAAATATCCATATAAATGTATCCAGTATTCTAATCATTATAGATAATATGTGCCTACCTCCCTCCATGGATAAAGGGTTTATAGGCCCGCATACATCAGAAGTTGATGTAATGAATGGTATATCTGATGTCTTTCCATAGGTTTTAAATGTTCTTTATGTAATTTTTCCCATAGGGCACACTTTACATTCTGCTGTATGTTTGCATTTATTAATTTTAATGTCTTTGGTCATTTGCAAATTTTCTAGATTTTGAATTCCTTTAATGTCTTTATGTCCTAATCTTTCATGCCAGGTGTGCACACAGGCAGGTGCAGCCACCTGGTGATTGATATTAACTTCACTATTAATCCTATATACTTTTTTATCCAATCTACCTATTGCTATTAACTGGTCATTTTTAGTTATTTGACATTAATATCTCTATCGAACATGATACTAAACCCTTCCTTACATAAACTTATGACTGACATCAATTGTATTTTAATCTTGGAAATGTATAGGACTTTATCTAGTAAGATTTTATTTTTTGAATTGTTCTTANGTATGATTTCGAGTATCATTTGTTCCTGACCTGTTGCTTCAATTGGTTCTCCATCGGCCATGTTCACTGTTATTGGATCCTTTAGTAAATTCATATTTATCATATTTTTTTCAGATAGGACATATGAGCCATAGCTCCAGAATCAATTATCCAATCCGTTAACTTTTCTGTGCCACTGATTCCAGACAATGCCCACTGTTTTTCCAGATCAACCTCGTGTCTTTCCAGTGAGCTTGAACAACACAGCACTGATGAATGTTGAGAATACCTGGGATTCATGGCCAATTCCTTCCCCTGAATTATCCATGTTATAATCTGTTGATGCTCTTCGGTTTCTATTTACAATTACCACAATTTCATCTAACGTGCCCTTTTTGTCCACACTGATAACAAATAATTTTTCTTCTTCTTGATCCTGTCTTTCTTTTTCTAGTATCTTCTACTTTCCTCATCTTGCAATTTACCCATCACACAGTTGATGCTGAGTTGTTTCTCATCTGGTGATTTGATGGCTGTAATTAATGAATCAAAAGTGTCCAGCAGACCATAGAGTAACACTGCAACATTGTGATTGTCTTGATTGGTTCTCCTATTGCCCTTAGTTTTTCATTGAGTTCCTTTATGTGATTTATATATCTTCCATGGATGCAAATGCATTATATTTACACCCAAATAGCCTTCTTAATAACATAAGTTTGTTGATAAGATTTGCATGTTCGTAAGCATTTTTAAGTTTAGTCTAGGTTTACTTCACTGTATCACATTCTCTTATCATTATCAGCAATTTGTCCTCCAGGGCCAAACCTATATAGGCACTTGCCACTTGGTCACATGTTCTCCATTTTTTGTTTATTGGGTTTGGGGGCTCCTTCACTAAAATATAGTTCCACAGATTCTCTTTCTGGAGGATCTTCTCCATTTTGATCCTCCATAAGAAATAGTTTTTGCCATTAAGCTTAATTATCGTGTATGTCTTGTTTTCCAATTTGTCTAGTTTAGCTCAGTCTCATAATCTAGTGAATGAGATAACTTTTGATATATATATATAATCCTGTTAATTCACAAATTGTTCATAAACAATTATGTATAAATCCTTAACACTACAGTAATAACAATCAATCGATAGGTACATTGCAATCCAATAATTTTTTACACACACACACATGTCTACAGCAATACAACAAACAAGATGGAGACAGCCCCAAAAAACAAGCTAGACCATCATTCCCAAAATCCTGGTCAGGTGACATAAGATTAAGCGGTTAGGTAAGTAGACTAATCCCTGACTCCCAGTTACTGATTAGTATAATAAAATGGGCAAGTTAATACTTGAGCCAGTCATAGTTAATAATATAATTTGCTATCACAATATATGAACTCAGATAGAGGACATGGTCAATCTATGCATGACTAAACATTAATAATAACTTATTTGAAGAAATAATTATATCATTAGTGAAAGAGTTATCTATTATTACATGTATCAATAACAAACTATTACCATAAATAATTTCATTATTAATCATAGAGTTATCTATTATCATATTGGTTATAAATTATGTGAATTGTGGGACCTGAACTACTATTTCCAGCACAAACAGACTCCTCTGAGATCTCAGTTTTGATCTCTAAATATGTACAAGATTTTGGCATGAGATAATGACAGAAGAAAGTCAGCTGGGCTAAAATCATCAAACAGCCACTTTGAATGTAAAATAAATGAAAATAAAAGTACTGGATAAAAAAACAAACAACATTTACCAGTCAATATGAAGGATATGCCAGTAATTCAAATTAATAATAACAAAAATACTGATATAATAAACAAAATATTGATATAATAAACAATACACATAAAAATAAAGATACAGAATTTTTTATTCAGAAGTCAGTACCAAGACGTTCACAAATAACTGTATAATATGATCTCTATAATCTTGAAAAATTTATTATCTAGCTGAAATTTTTTAATAAATCAGTAATGGCCTCCCTAAATACTGGTGCTGAGAGTTCTATAGTCAATGGGGGATGCTCAGAACAGTGTTGGCAGTTCTTAAAAAAATATTTCGGAAGAACAGAGTAGTAGGTGTAATTCACCATTTCCAGCACACTTCCGGTTTGGCTACTTCTGGTTCTGGGTCAAAGGTCAAGGTCATTCAAAATCCAAAATGGCTGACTTCCTGTTCCTGTTTTGGCTAGGTTTAAGGGGTTTTACCAGAAATGATGTCATATTATGATGTATTATGGGTAATATAGTCCCATAATGCATTGTAAAATCCAAGATGGCTGACTTCTGGATTCTGTTTTAGTATTTTCAAGGTCAAAGTCAGCCCAAGATCAAAGTCAAGGTCAAGGATGACATCACTTTCAGTTCCTGTTTTTGTATTTTCAAGGTCAAAGTCCAGCCCAAGGTCAAAAGATCAAGGTAAAGGTAACTCTCTATTAACCGGCACTTCTGGTTTGTGTTTTCAAAATTTCTCTGAGGTCAAGGTCACTCTCTATTAACCAGCACTTCCAGTTTGTGGTTTCGAAACCAAATTACTCATAATGCAAAATTCAAGATGGTGGACCAGAAGTGCACAGATATGTGCGCAAGCGACTTAGAAAAAATTTTTCAAAATTTTTTTTTTATGAAAGTGTATAATTTGTTTAATTTATTCAAAATGGTGGAAGGGGTACATTACCCATGATGCCAAAAATTCAAGATGGCCACCAAAAAAAATTTTTCATGAAAATTTACTAAGTCCTTAATTATTAAAAATGGCAGATTCAAAATGGCCACACAAATTTTTTTTAAAAATATTGAAATTTTAATAATTTTATAATTTATTCAAAATGGCAGCTATAATCTCTCAAGTATTTTAAAGATAGGGTTTGAAGTCCTATCTAATTAGCATATTTAAAATCTTCAAAACTGAGTTGACAAGAAGGTGTGAAGGATTCAGAGTGACTTCCAGTGGAAAAGTGTGGACCAATCAAATTGCAGCTTAATTTTGATTGGCTAAAAAGCACAGACCCTGAGAAAAGCAGGAAAGATGCTCATTGGTTAAGCTTTAAATGATGGCATTTTCTGTGGTGGTGGTACAATACATTCAGATAAGATCAATTGTTTAATAAAGTATATTTTCCCACTACCAGTACTTCCGCTTATTAAACAAGTGAATGGATGATGAAATGAGTTCATCCTGTTAAAATGAATCCTTTATTAGTAATGAGCCTGAAATAGACAAACCTAATTATTTAAAAACAATATACAAGTTAAAAAATTTTCATGTAACTAAAAAAAATTTTCATGCAACTAAAAAAATTATACAAGTTAAAAAATTTCATGCAACTAAAAAAAAATTTCTAAGTTAAAAAAAATTAAGTTAAAAAAAATTTCATGCAGCTGAAAAAAAATTATTATTGGGTTTTTTTATTAGACAAATAGAAAACTCTCTTAGACAGTGTGGTGGCCCTAAAAAGGGCCTTTAATCTTAAACTCCACCCATAATGTGGTCTCCGCAAAGTGGAGGAAATACATTTTCTGCAAGGGGATGAATGACTACTAAGTTTACTCATCATCCATGTTCCAAGGTTGATGTTTCAACAAGACATGTTCTGGAGGAAGTCTTGTCAAACCATCACTATTGAAGTAAACCATCTCAATGTTGTTACCATCAATGATTTGTTCTACTACTATTTTTGAGATATTAAAAAGATGGAATTGATAAAACCATAACAACTAACTAGGAAATATTAAGATTTAATAATACTAGATCATGTGAATAAAAAAAAATTCATTGCAATTGTAATAAAAAATTTATGGTGTTTAAAAAAGTTTATACAAATAAAAAAATATGTACTTGAAGAAAGATCAAAACAAAAAGAGGCGAGGTGTGGTATTAGATTCAGCATTAAGAGGATGACTATATATGAATATGGACCCTACATATTCCTTAATCTTATTACATATATAAATATTCTATTTGATAAAGTATTAAAATATGTAGTATATTTAATAAACTTAGTAAAAAAAATTATAGTAACAAAAAAATTATTATTGTAAAAGTTCTAAAATGAACTTTTAAAAAAAGTTCTAAAATGAACTAAAAAAAGTTCTAAAATGAACTTGTAATAAATGAATAAAAAAGTTCTAAAATGAACTTGTAATAAATAAATAAAAAAGTTCTAAAACAAACTTGTAAAAAAAAAAAGTTCTTAAAATGAACTTATAATAAAAAAAAAGTTTTGAAAACTTATAAGTAAAAAAAAAATTACTATGGAAATAAAAGAGAAACTTGCAGGTAATTAATAAAAAATTATTATAGAAAGAAACTGTATTTAATACAGTTTCATAAATGAAAATTTAAAAAAAAAAGTTTCAGGTAAAAAAATAAAGTTTCATAAATAAATATTTAAAAAAAGTTTTATAAATAAATACTTAAAAGAAAAGTGTATGATGACTATTAAAAAATGGAGTGGGCTAATTTTAAATCACCACAATACACAGGCCTCCGTTACAAGCTACATATGAGACACATCAACAACCTATGCTCCCCTATGATTTAGGACACAGTAGATGAACCCTAAGATATCACTCTACTATTAAAAAATAGGTATTTATGAAATGAATGAAAATAAAGATTAAAATTATGTTGGAAGATTATTGGATGTAGGACATAAAATTTTAGGCCCATAACTAAGGCAAGTTGCTCCATCTGCTAGAATGAATTTTTTATCATCTAGTGGACATAGTGCTTTCTTATTAGTTTCGAGGTCTGTAATTCATGTTTATTGGATCATAAAGTAGCTACCTTTTGGTAGTTAACTACATGATCAAATAAACATGCTTGAAAATCCTCAAAACTAATTTTGTTTCTGATGACCGATTTGGTAATGCCTTTCATTTTTTTCATTACAGGATCCCCTGCACTTTTATACAATACATTTTACTCCTTAATCCAATAAATTCTATCATAATTTTGCCTTTATTTTCATCTTTCATAAACCCTAACTCTAGCATATTTTGCCCAGGGGTGATATCGTATAGATTATTGAGTGGATAATTTGAAGTATTGAAGTTCCTAGAGAAAGGTAAAGTGGTCATATCACGATATACATTCTCTGTATGTATTTGATACATAAAAGAATCTTTATTGTGATAGAGGACTTTTACATTATTTTGATACTTGGGTACCATTACATTGTAATGAAAATGATAGACTTTGAAATTACTCAAGTCTAAAATTGTTATTCCAATGTAGGTGGGTTTATCAAAAAGGATCCACTCTCTATGAAGATGCACAGCCACAATATTTTCATCAAATATAGTTGTATATTTGAAACTTGGTTTTGCGATTTGTTTTTGCAATTTCTACCGGTCGGCACACAAGACTATATTTTGATGGTTTCTTACAGACTCCATTGTCTTTCCAAAGACAGAATTATTCATGAGTTTATACAAATCTCGATCAAAATCATCAGTAGCCTTCTGTCTTAGCGTGGTATTGAGGGTAATGTATGTACTGAACTACGGGCACTAGGAGAAAGAAAGTACTCTATGAACTTTAGTAAGTTCAAGACCAAGTTACAAATATAGCTTGAGGGTCCTGTAATGTATTTTGTTTTATTAGATAAAGTTATCAGTAATTTTTTGACCCTGCAATACTTGTAATTCTCACCGAGCTGAGGCAATACCCATGTCCTATCCACTAGTTCACTAAGTGGAGCTAGTGGAAAGTCATTATGGTGTTTATGTAGTCAATTAGGGTAGTCCAAATCTGCTTCTAAGAAGTAACTGGTCAGGTCTTTTTCAGGGTAGGAAGTTGTGTTTAAAGTGATTTCATCATCACTTAACCACTTAAAGTTGTTCATGGGGAGTGACTCCTTCAT
>PXIH01S0004126.1:35399-47232 GCA_003024985.2 Euperipatoides rowelli | reverse complement strand
ATGCATTTTCATTGTATTTCACATACTTTTTTTTTAGTATTTTCCTTATTCCTTCTCCCAATTTTGGTGCCATTAGAAGGTTTAATCTGTGTAAGGAAGTTTGTATTAACGTTTAATGGATTGTGATTTTACAGAAGCATTTTTCCAACTTTGCAACATTTATTTTTATTTACTTATTTTATTTATTTATTTACAGTAGGTTGTAGAATAAATCCCGAGACTTTTATCTTTTATATAAAAAGCAAGGAAGATTAATAGTAATCTACAAAAACGTGAAGATTAAATACTGTATAAACTGTAGTAGCTGCAGTGATAGCACTCAATGTAAGCAGTTTATGCTACCGATCACCTTAATTAAAATAAATATAGAACATGCTTCAACAGTGATATAAAAGTTATTTTTCTTTTTCCTTGTCTATTTGCTTAATTGGACCGTTCTTTGTAACTTAGTTGTTTAAACAATACACTATTTCTCATTAATTTGTATTGTACTATATGATCTAGTGATGGTTTTCTGTCTGCGAGCGCTGTCTATAATTTTCATGAATTTTGGAAGCAGTTTTTTAAAGTGAATGGAACACTATAAATGAAGCTACACATGGCTAATAGTTGCTCCATTTATTATTACATATTACTTCATTCCCTAGTATTTTTTATTTCATATATACTGTACATTTGTTTTACAAATTAAAGTTTAGGAACCTTTTTTTTTTTTTTAAATAAATTTTTCAAAGGAACTGCATATTTTATTACTACATTTGCAAATGCATATTCTTACAATCTCCTTTCTCAACAACATCTGTGTCTTCATATTATTCTAGGTTTTGTTGTTCTCAAGGNTGGCGCTATTACCACCTCCGGTCTTTCATTTTAACAGCCTAAGTTTAAAGTTCCTCTACAGCTATACATTTAACTAGCCTTTCTGCAAATAGAGGAAACCTACGGAGTACTTAGGCACAGAAAAAAAACACACACACACTGATCCCCACCTCCCGGATCGAGCNAGTTGTATATGTACTATATAATATTGTAACACATTCTACTCTAATGAATATTTATTAACAAATCTTCAAATTCAAATATGTCTCATTTTTCATCAACATCAGCCATTTTGGGCTCAGCTTTTCCACATCAAAATTAATGGCAACTCAGAACATAATTATTGGATGTTTTAAAATGTGGAAGAAAATGCTCAAGCTTATTATGCCAACAAAAAGTGGTTAGATAAGACCTTGAACAAATCTTTAATTTGTAACTTAAAATGTGGATAAAACAGATAAAAGACAAAAACAAGCTTTTATACAAAATAAAATTTATTACTTCCATCATGACAGAATGAATTCAATTAATTCATTTTCATGACGAAAGTTTAAAGGAAAGTCTTTATTACAGCAGGATATCGAGTACTGCATGTGACTTTGTTATTTAAAAAAATTATCATCACCTTGAAAAAAAACAAAAGGAAAAAAAACTCCATGCAATATAATTTTTTTTTAATTGAAGACATGACAGGAACACAATCATTTGTTTTTTGGGGAAGCGGTCTCATTTTTTTTACAATGTGTATGATAAAAATATAATCTGTCACAGACTAATAATCTTCACCTCGACTTATAACTTCTTTGCATGTAGGGCGTAACAGTATTGTGTGTTCAAACTGTGCAGTATAACAACCACGAATATCACATAGAGGAGGATATTGATCAACAATGCCTTTATCACAAAGATCTTTAAGAGCCATTCGATATTTACTTTGATCCAGTCTGTCAAGCCAACGACAACAAAATGCTAATGTACTGAAATTCTGATTGATAACATTTAATAACTGCTTTGAACGAGTCAATCTGAAAAATTAAAAAGAAAAAATATTACAATTTTAAAAAGTGTGTTGACATAAAAAGCATTAATTATTAATAATGTCTATTTTTTTTTTAATAAAATGGATAGTACATCAAATTCTAAAACAATCTGTTCACCAGTATAAATTTAATGTCATTTTAATGACAAGATATTATTTTACACAATGTGGAAAAATTTAATCACCTTTATTTTAGTTTCCTGTAAGAATAGCATATGGTATACTATGCTGATAATGAAAAGCAGAGAAAAAAATGGTGTTGGATTTATAATCAAGCAAACCCTGGCAAGAACTGTAATGAAGTATAATCCGGTCAGTGAATGGATGTCAATTCACCTATTATTCAGGTATATGCACCAACAAGATCCAGAAGAGAAGAAATTACAAAATAAAATTGATGGAGCCTGCAGGCAGAATGTACTGATAGTCATGGGTGATTGGAATGCACAAGTGGTTGTTAGGTATGGACTTGGCATCAGAAATAGGCGAGGAACTGAAAGAATTCTGCAAGACTAAAAGCTTGTTCATCTCAAGCACCTTCCAGCAAAACAAACGGAATTTGTATATATGATTTTGAAAATATACCATCAGAATTCAAAGAACACTTGCACAATCCTTTTGCCAAACAACAACAAAGCATCAAACAATTTATGAGAAGATATAAAGAAAATTGTACTTGATGAGTGTGAAAATTTATTGCAAAAAGCAGAAAAGAGGTTGTCTGTTGGAACTTTACAAATTTTCCAAAAATGCAAAGCTGCTATGGCTTGGGGTAACAAAGATGCAGTTAAGGTACTGAATCTAAACTTCCAATGTGCTGCAAAGCAAGACAACGAAAAGTACTACAATGATACATTTAAGGAAGTAGAAGCAGAAAATATTAAAGGAAGAACAAGATCAGCTTTCAAAAATCTAGGAGAGCTAAAGAAAAAATTCCAACCTAGAATAGGTTTACTAAAGTATAATCAACGATCCATGTTGAATAATCCAGGGAATATCAAGACAAGATGGAAAGAATATACTGAGTCCTTGTACTGCAAATATCAAGCTGTGCAACAGTCTTTACAACATATATCATATTGAACCATTGGTAATGAGTGAAGAAGTTGAAGCAGCATTAAAAACTCTATCAAAGAACAAAGCACCAGACATAGCTGGAATCCCTATCGAGTTGCTGCAGAACTTCAAATCAGCTATCACAGCATATTTGGAAAACAGCCTAAGGACTAGAAAAGATCTGTATTTGTACCAATAATGAACAAAGATTCAACTGATTGTGAAAATTACCGAATAATTGCTCTTGTCCCACATACCTGCAAGATTCAGCTCAAATTATATAATGGAGACTACAATTGTTATATGGAGCGTGAGCTGTCAGAATTTCAAGCAGGTTTCAGAAGATGAGGCACAAGAGACATCATAGCAGATGTGAGATGGATGTTGAAAAGATAAAAGATTACCAAAAAGACATATACTGTATATGTGTTTTATTGGCTACACAAAATAATCTGTGATTGTATCAATCATTAAAACCGGCACATGTTAAGAAATATGGGTATACCAGAACATCAGGTTATCCTTGTACAAAATCTTTACACAAATAAAGAAGCTTTAGTTTGAACAGATCAGGGTGAAACAGATTGGCTTAAAATCAGCAAAGTTGTGACAAGGATGCATTCTTTCACCATATTTGTTCAACTTGAATGTATAACAAAACGGAAAAGCAGGACTATATGAAGAAAAAGGTGTCAAGATTGGCGGAATAATTGTAACAACCTGTGGTATGCTATTACATTGATGGCAGAAAGTGAAGAAAACCTCGAACATCTCCTCATGAAGATCAAAGAATGTAGCCTTAAAATGGGCTTACATCTTAATGCAAAGATGATCAAGATTTTAACAACTGGAAATATGAGTCATTTTGACCTAAATGGGAAAGAAATTGAAATAGTAAAATGTTTTAGCCTGCTAGGATCATTAATCAACAAACCAATAACAAGCAGTCAAGAAATTCAATGATGAATAGCACTTAGTAAAACAGCCATGAAGTATCTAGATAAGATATTCAAGTGTAATAATGTGTACTTAAATACAAAGACCCAACTTGTTCTAGCTATGATTTTCTCAGTAACATCATATGGGCATGAAAGCTGGAGTCAAAAAGCAGGATAGGAAAAAAAATTGACTCTTTTGACGAATATTATGTAAACCGTGGACTGCTTCAATAACAAATATATCGGTATTAGATGAGATCAAGCCTAAACTTTCTCTCTCTAGAAACACATATCATGAGTAAGGAAGGATCTCTTGAAAAAAACATTATGCTGAGAAAAATAGACTATTTTTATGGCACTTTAAGATAGAATATTTATGTTCCAAGACTAAACTTATACAAATTTACTTTATTATTGACTGTTTCAAACTTAATATTTCTATTTAAGTAGATAAAATCAATATCAAGTTTTCCTAATTAAGCATGTCACCTTTAATTAGGCTGATGAAATGATTAATAGTATTGATGTTTTTTTAATCAAAAGAAGAGAAATTTCAAAAAGCTCATAAAGATAATAAAAAGATTGAGATCATTTACTCTAAATCGCATATCATGTAAAAAAAATTGAGTCAATTATGACATAGTTAATTNGCCTTAGTCCTAAAATTAGATTTTTTTTTTTTTGGTCTATAAAAGATTGTCTAGGAGGAGTTGGAGAGAATGCTAAGTGGGTGGGTTAAGTAGTGTCAAATGGACAGATTGAACTATTATTCAAATTACTCTGTCAAGTTTGGATGACATTCTGGCATAAATGACATTCATCTGAACCTGCTCAAACTTAAAAGCAATAAATCTGATATAAAACATTAAAATATTGTCAATTGTCTGATCTGCAGTTTTCTTTAATAGAAATAGTTGAGACCTGTTGGTAATTTGAGAATGAATAGTTGAATAATGGAGGGGTGCATGATAGCAAATGTAATTTCTTCCAGCTTGATCTCCATGCTGAAGACAACCATAAACTCTAAGCTAAGAATCAATCTATTATTTAAATATCTAAGTGTTTTTAGATAATCTGTTCACACAAGGGGAGTGGAATGTCAACGCCATACATTCTGCGGTGAAATTGATCACACAATAAATCGTAGTAAGAATAGAAAAAAATATGGGTTTAAAATAATCCAAAATAACAACAAAAAAGGCTAATATGTACAGTACATCAACAATAAAAAAAAATATTTGAGAAGAGGGAGGGTTTAATATAAACATTTATTTTACCTTAATGGCACATGACCTGTATCAAAATTTTTCATATAATGTGATACTTCCATATCATCATGTACATGGCCTTTTCCAGTGCTTCCAAATGTTTCAATGGCATAGAATTCATTTTCCTAAAATTAAAAAAAATTAAAAAAAAAAAAAAATCAGTCAGGGACTAAGCTGCATTTTTTTTCCTGTACCATTTTGGCTAATTGATATCAAAAAAATATTAGCCAAATTGAAAATTTACTAGCCAAAAAAAAAAAAAATGTAATTTTTAGCTACTGTATGTAAATTTAAACTAAACACTAACTTTCAACTTTTAAGGTACTGTATTTTTATCTATGCATAAAGACACCAACTGCCTATAAAATATGTTATTGGCTTGAAAAATAACATACTGAGTACATTATATCAATCAATATCTTGTTTCTTTTAGCAATATGTAGCATTATTAACAATGAAACTTTTATCAACTATTTGATTTAAAAAGATCTTAAAGTAATAATTAAGGATACTCAGATATTTATTTAGTTTCCAGTGTTTGATCTGGAAATATTGTACACTACATACAGTAACTCAAATTACCTCTTATGAAAATGGTTGTTGTTCTTTGCTGGTTTTTTAAACTGGAAGTTGAGTAAATTGTTGATTTCAGTTGTTTACATATAGTTTTGAGCCTTTAGAAAAAAAAATGGTGCTTGGTCTACTAAAGATCGCATTCATTTGACCTTTTGAACTTTAATGCATTTACAAACATTGAAAATCTTATGATTGTTCTTCAAATGATAGAGGCATTATTTTAGTTCTGTAATCAAACTGGTCTTATGATCTTACTACAGAGTACATAAGATTGCTAACCTAATTAGTATTTTGCTACAAAAATATTTTTGATACACTGTATGAAGACATTATAATGGTAATTTTCATTATAAAAACTGTCTTTCCAAATATTTCCCTAAATAAGAATAAAACATCAAGAAATAACTATAGATGGCCCATTATTCTAATCACAAAGAGTAATACACTCACCTCCATTCGTACTGCTTCCCCTCCTTTGACTATAGGCACAGTTTTTCCAGCATGGATTCGATAAGGACCAATCGAATGTCCATTCAGATTACGTATACTCTTCACTAAAAATATGAAACAAAATCAATTCAAAAGTGTAAATTCTATTTAGATTTATAATTAGGCACTTCAAAAAGTTTAAAAAGTTGAGTGGAATAAAAGAAAAGTAAATTAAGAAAGAAAGAAAAAATGATCTTTTGAAAAATATGATATATACCTTGATAAGTTTTCCCATCCAGTTCGACTTCATAAGATTCCATAACTTCTTGAATACGTTCACCAATATCACAAAGCCTGACGTCAATACCAGCTTCCTGAAATAGGATAAAAATCAACTATTTTAGTAGCACATAGTTGAATTCTAAGAAAAATTCAGCATTTTATAATTGGTATTAAAACAAATTAATCAGGATTACAGTACATTAAGTATGACAATCTTTGCGCAATCTGATAGTCTAACAAATATTACAAAATTGAAAAAGGTGAACAGAATTAATCTAATAAAATGGCAGTCAATGTTTAATTTTGTGTAAATGCAAAAAATTAATTACAATAAACAGTGTTGAGAGAAATTTTTGTGATGATAATCTATAGTATTATATTGTATATCAGGGATAACCAACTTGTTGCTTACGGAGATCGACTTTTTTAAATTGAAAGCATTCACGAGTTACCATGAAAAAAAAAAAACTAATTGAATTGATCTTTTTTTTAAGCAATATTAATGACAGGTTCCTTTTTTGTTTAGTCTATTTTAGCAATATTATGAACAATTTCAGCATAATTCCAGCCAAATAAGTAAAAATCTAACCGATTTTATGTTCCTATCCAAGCTAGTTTGATTTTGTCTGTATTCTGTACAATTGTATTTAAAGATAAATTAAGGCTTAAAAAAATAATAATAATTCAGCATACTAAGTAACTAACATCTTCTCTTTGCATTTTTATTCAGTAAATAATAAAGGATTGAAGATAAAGGGCTGGCTTATTTGGAAAAACTTGAAGAGAATTCAAAATCAATGAATTTTTCTTTTCTTTTAAATAATGTAGACAGAGTTTATTTTCTATCTCATTGGCCAGAGTAGACACAGACAGGACTAATCCATTAACATTGAGTAGAGTGGATCGGTGTTTTAAGTTCTGAATAAGTTATAATATTGCTTGTTTACTTGCCTGTCAATTTGAAATATTTTTATTACATCAATTTTATTTCCATGAATATAACTACAAATAAACATAGAATGTTTATTTATTCATATATATTATTAAATATACTTACATTTTATTGCTTTTTTTTATATTCAGTATTTTTTTATTTATTTATTTTTTATTCAGTAATTAATGATTGTATATGGTTATTGCTCTCGCGACCTACAGATAATGGCTCGGCGATCAACCAGTTGATCGCAATCCCCCCTGCTGTATATAAAATCCTTAAGTACTGTACATGGCAGAAAGTTTAGCGCCATCTACTGATTAAAATAGGAACTAAAATTCACTCGAGATAATAATAGTATTGGGTTTTAACTTTTTTTTTTAAACCAACAGGGGGAGAAAAAATGATGGGGGGGGGGAGGNGAAATGTATGTGGGGGGATGGGTAAAAACCAGATGGAGGGTGAGAAAATGGGTGGAGGGAGGGATATTAATTGTCATCATTTAACATCCTAGGGCTCAGATGTTTTGAGCAGGATTATCTAATACTATAATACTGTAAAATTAATGGGCTTAACTTTAAAAAAATATTTAAGTGTTGGATCACCAATTGTGTTTTGGGGAGAAATGAATCCATAATTAAATAAAAACAAACCACTTTGCTCCTAAATTTAACGATCAATGGCTTCTTTTAACACATTACTAAAATTTAGGCTTGAATGCCCCAGCTAAATAAATACAAATTTTCATATATTCTGAATAAAAGTTCGGCTAACAATGAACTAATTTTTATTATTTTCTTCGGATAATAAAAATTCAGATTTTAACACATTTTAAAATTATTATTTTTCATTGCTAAATGAAGAAAAAAAAATCCAAATACTACAGTATATGTGAAAGGAAACACTTTGTAATACACCTTTTAATTTTGGACAATTCACATTTTTCTAAAGACTGCAAAACATACAGTATATATTTTTACATTAAATATTTTCATTTTATAAGGACAATGAGCACCCTTAACATTAACTTATTTTGAATTACATTAGATGAGAGCAATGGTGTCCCATTTTATCGTGAAAAATCTAATTATTTAGGAAAACAACTAATAAAAGATATTCTCAGAATAGAGCAAAATATATTTAGTCCACTTNAAGCAGCCTAGATTTGAAAAAATATACAAATTGATTACCCTGATTCCAGTATTTGTTGAATCTCTTACAGCTTCCAACAAGCGATCAAACTTTGAATTAAAAGCTACAGTAAAGGCACAATCAATGATTCGACCTGTTAGATGAATAAAGAAATAAAATAAAATTAATCATTATCATAAATTGATTATGCATAAAGGGAAAAACTCTGTTGACCAGTAGACAAGCAGATTCCATTACATAATGAAATGCATGAGGACACTTGATCGAGTTTGCTAGTCACAGTCACAAAAAAACAATATAGCAGGTATGGATTAAAAATTGGGAAATTATCTTAAAGGTCAAATGTAACGGATTTTTTTTATTTTTTATTATTATTGATTTTCAAAGATAATTACTATAAAAAAAAATTCCACTGGAAAAAAATAATTTAAAATGCATAAAAAAAAAGTTATTTAAAGATAAAATTAAGACTATTGCTATCCTTAGTCTGAGATTACCATTTGAAGATTTCACTTTTTTTGGGGGGATTGAGATTATTTGATGATGAAATAGCCTCTACAGCTGTTCTCTTTGTAATGATTTAACATGCAAATAGAGGTTTGTTCAACTTGTATTAAAGGTCATTTTGTTTTGTTTTTTTTAAAAAATAGGACCATAATAGCACAAAGGATGAATTTGATTATGATTTTTTACAAGTATTTAAACACTTAGTCCATATGATATCCTGCCTTATGCTGACAAAGATAACAAATATTCTATAGTTAAGTATAGCAAGCTCTATTCATTTATAGGCTATGATGTCACAAAATATCTCACCTGGTGTGTACAGTTGACAATATTGTTTTAAGGGTGAAGAGCTAAAGACAATTATTTTAAAAATTGAGTTGTAAATAACTTTTTTTTTTTTAATTTTTTTTTTCTTTCTTTTTCTGGGGGAAATTTTTTTTAGTAAAAATGTTTAAAAATCAATAATAAAAATAAAAAATAAAAACCGGTTACATTTGACCTTTAAGGACTGCTCCCTAATGATAGTGGTCTTTATTTTTGTAAACAAAAGTAATAACAGTTTTTTTCTAAGGTACTGAGAGTATAGACATCTTTAGATATGGAAAATACAAAGTTTTTTTTACAATTTGTTACCGTAACAGAAAGCTTAATAAAGCTGGACATTGGTGATAAATGGCATTTAGTTGTCTGTTCCATTGTGGTGGAAATCATACATAGTAGCTGGTATACGAGGTGCAGTCTCCAACTAAGTTCAGGAAACATTTATGGTATAAAGGTGGGAGAAAATTATATTCAAAGTTCAACAATAAACTTGCAGAGTTTTACACTAAAATATTGAACAAGTTTTCACCTTAGTCCTTCTATAAATGGGATATTTACAGTATTAGATGAAGTGTTTGATGTCTGAACTCAAGATGAAAGGAGAATTAATATTGTTATCCTAAGTTGTTGCATTTTAATAATAATCAATAATTCAGAAGGTAAAATATAACTTGAAAAGGGAAATGGGGACTTACAAAAGTAGACTATGAAATGACATGTAAATCCTATATACAGTAGATAAATACTGTATTTGAATAAAATGTATTTTACTAAGATGATGATGTGGAAAGCTGTAAATGAAATTACTTGAAAAGTAATAATAATGGCGTCTTATGAACTGCCTTTATGTCGTTCTATATATATTAAATCGTTTATATATATTTTATTTAGTTGTTGTATTGGAGTTGGTTTAAATTTATATTGCTAAACTTAAATGGAGGTATTGTGATGGATTTCTCGAGTTTTAATTTTTTTCATATTGGATATCTTGAACTAGAACGTAACCTAGGCATAAAGAAATATAGCAGTTCATATCTAAAATCATTTAGATACTCAAACAGAAAGATGGACATTCATCCAAAAAGAGGTAAAAGAGCAAGTAATAAAAGCTTTATTATTATACATTATAAGCCTATTAATATTGTTCAAACAAGGAAAATTAGGAGACCACAGAAAAAACAGCGTGGGATTCAAAAAGAAAACCTAATAAAAATTCAAACTAATTGTTACAACTACAGAACACCTAATTTGTGCTATTCCAATTTAAGATCATGGTACAACAAATATGATCAAGTTGAGACAAGGATTAAAATCATTGAAGCAGACATAGGCATTTTCTCTGAAATCTGGCTCAAAGATTGTGATAAATTAGCTTATCAAATATCCGGATTTAATACATTACACAGAACTAGAAATCTAATTAATAAAAAAGGGGAGGATGAGTTGCAGTAGCAATCCGTTCAAACATCACCATTCTTAGCACAAATGAACCTTCTCTAGGTGAAGTAGAGGCAATTACGGTCGTCTTAAGATCTAATTACTGTACTTACCGAAAGATATGACATAGATGGCTGTGTTAGCGATCTATTCTCCAAATAATGAACATAGTGATAAACTAGTGGAATATATTTATAATAAAATTGTTAGACTATCTGCTATGAATAATAACGGAAACATAGTTATTATTGGAGATCTTAATGGATTGAAAGTAAAAGGATTAAATATTGCAGGTTTAATTAATGGAGCAACGAGAAAAGATAAAATGCTTGATCTGTGCTATTATAAAGAAAATCATCGTTTTAATGTTGAAATTGAAAGCCCAATTTCTATCTCTGACCATAACTTTATAGTAATTAAAGCAAATGACAATATAAAAGTTAAAAAATGATTCAATAGAGTTAACATTTAGATCTAGAAGAAGATCTAATTATGATCAATTTGGTTGAATCATATCAATTTATGATTGGAATACACTTTATAAAATTCAGAATATTGAAAACTCATTGATATACTTTAATGGCTTAACGGATTTGTGTTTTCCAATAATACATAAATCTATTAAAGAAAACTACCATGAATGGATTACAGATGAAATAAAAAAATCTTATAAAATTAAAGAATAAACACCACAAAAGTAATGACTTTATAAGTAGAAACATTACAGCAGATAAAATAAAAATGGAAGTATTAAATGCAAAAATAAAATATTCAACTCATAAAATTGAAATATGGATCGAAAAATTTTCATGCTTTAATAAAAAATAGTTCTGGAATTAGTAAAAATATAAAGAGAGAAATAAAATTTGCTAATAAAAATATAACCCAAACTATCAATGAAATATATGAATATTTTAAAGAATTGACAAGTTCAAAAGAAGTAAGTGATTACTGTATATATGGTTATTTTTGCGAATAGTTTATTTATGCGTTTTTACTATCTAACACATATTCACGAATTTTTGAATTCGCGTTTGAGATTTAAAAATTTCTACATTAATATTTTGTTTACTGT
>PXIH01S0004125.1:6373-17603 GCA_003024985.2 Euperipatoides rowelli | reverse complement strand
AATACACAAATTGTAAATATTGTAAATAGTGTATGAATGGGTGTAAATGGTGAATATAAGAAATTTAAATGATTCGCCTCAGCCATCAGGTGGGCTAGACACACTGGTGTCATAAAAAAAAAAGGCTATATTAAAACTTTTTTTTTTTTTTAAAAAAAAAAGACAATACTGACCACCTGTTAACATTTGATGTCATTAAAATTTTATTATGATTTTTTTTTAATGTTTTTGTATTGAACTGTAATGAGTTACTCTAGTCTTATTTTCAAGTCAACTATGACATTATTACTAATTTGCGGTTTATTGATTTCGGGTGTTTATGCATTTATTAACAGTATTAATTTCTGTCTGAAATTTTTTTTTTTTTTTAATTTGATACTGATCCCAATCTGATATACTAAACCTTTTAATAATTGCCATTTAATAAGGGCTTTAAAATAATTTTCTTTCATTATACTCAAATATTGATATGAGAATTTACTATTTCACATGACTCTTTATCCCAAACAGGGATTGCACTCATTCTATAAGAATTTTCATTACATTCACTTATGCTCCTTATATCCATTATCACAGCCAAATGGTCAGAGTATGGTATCACAATATACCTCAAGGAATACGGACAGCTGGGATAAATAGATTGGTAATCAAAGAGTGGACTGGCGGACCTAAATTGGAGTTCAGTTCTCCAGGCTAGGAACCATGAGGAGCCATAACCGATCAAAATAATCATTTTCTCCTGAGAAGAAACAGTTAGTACACTTCTGGACCACGGAACCGCCAACCCTTTGTTTTGTCCAAAGGGCGACTAGCAACTGGGCCAGATTTTGCTCTCTCTATACAAAAAGTAAAGCTTAACCCCACACAAACATAACATACAATAAGTCCATGAATAGAAGTATTTCCCATTTTATATATTACACAAGAAATAATATATCATTATTATTTCTGTCATTGGAGATTTTGGTGAGAGTATTTATGTATTTATAGGACTAGTANAACATATTTGAATAAATCACAAATAAACCTATCAGCACGCACTATCATTCCATCTATCAGCTGTTCCCCTTTCCACAAAAAATTGTATTTGTCCCATATCACATTTTTGAAAATTAATTAAATTTTTAATCAATGCCATTTATTACCCAAACTGAAACTACGTTAAAACAATCTCACAATGAGCTAGCATTAAATTAAGTAAATGTTTAATTTTCCAATTATAAATAATTTTCCAATATTATCTCAAAGTAAAAATTAAAATGGAAAACATGATTAACAAAGCAAAGTAGAGTATATGAACAATGCATATATTTCTAAATGCAGAGATAATCCCATAAAATGTGCAAGTCAAATACATAAGCCAGAGCTTCTGTATTATAACTTATTAACTAACAAAATTCCCATGTGTTTTGGATTAGCTTTCTGAAGTTCATAAAATGAAATTAGAATCCTTTGATGTAGAAATAAAACAGAATATTTTTCTTGCTATTAAGGAAAAAATTCAGATCTCCATTGCTTTTCAAATTAATCATAAATTTTGAAAATATTTGCCAACAGGGTTTATAGTTTTAATACTAATCCTCNATTTACTTATTGTCACTTATTGGATCTGGGTTCTAGGCTCTCATGATATGACTACCATCTGGATCCCATATAGTTATTTACCCCCAGCGAGATTTTATCCTTTGGCTATGTCAAATTGACGTCAGCTCGTGGGTTTTATTTTTTTTAAACAACGTAGAAACTTGCAAATTTTTACATGTTTCAGTTTAAATTTTCCAAATTAATTAATTAAACAAACATTTTTAGGTAAAACTAAACATAAATCAATTAAAAAAAATCATTGATAAACCACTTTAATTCCTAGAATCTTGCTGTGTGTTCCTTCTAAATTTCTAAATGACTGTACTTTATTTTTCTTTATGTCCCATTCATATGACTTCTGCAAATTAATTGTAGATCCATTACCTACATAAATATTCTTTTCTCCATTAACAAATATTGTTGTCATCAATGTATGATATAATTTTATACTCCACCACCTTTCCTGTAATTGATATTCCCTTCCCTACTCCCTCTATTAAATTAATTAATTCGCCCATGTATAATGAGTATAATATGAATGACAACGGTGACCTTTGGGGTAGCCATTTATCATTTTCTC
Organism: Euperipatoides rowelli; assembly: GCA_003024985.2. Classification (NCBI taxonomy): domain Eukaryota; kingdom Metazoa; phylum Onychophora; class Udeonychophora; order Euonychophora; family Peripatopsidae; genus Euperipatoides; species Euperipatoides rowelli. The sequence goes on along the minus strand of PXIH01S0004125.1, from coordinate 15,439 downwards.
AAACCCTATGTATATTTTTTTATTCATAAATGTTATACTCTTATTTACAATAATCTTAATGAGTAACCATGTTGTTTTATTGTTCCCTATATATTTAATTATGAGATAATTTAAATATGATATGTTAACGTTGTTAAACGCACCTTCCATGTCAACTCAGAATACATATATTTCATCCCTGCTTTTAGAATTGTAATTCTAAAATACCATTCATAACACTGTCAACGCTTCTCCAATGAGCCTTCCCTTAATCCCATATACAGGATGTGGAAGGATCACTTGTATAATTATATAAATTCTATTCAATATATTGTTTTCAAGAATTTTTTATTTGTTTTGGATAATGCAATAGGTCTATATTTATCATGATACACTCCCCAATCTTCTATCGCATATTTTTTTGGGTTTACTTTCATGCAAGACTTAAAATTCTCAGTAAATGCAGAGTCTTCCAACACATTATCAAATAAATAATTGTAATAATCTAGTAGCTTTTGATTAACTATATTACCTATCATAGTATAAAAATCATAAGTTATCCCATCTGGGCCTGACATGGACTTTTTTTTAATAGATTGTATGACAGTCCTTATTTCCTCCATTGAAAATTTCACATTTAATAACTGCTGTTGTTCTTTATTGATTCTTCTCAAATTTCTAGATTTGAATATTTTGTATTCATCTTTATTACACATAATTTTATAACTATCTGGATTAGTTTTGTTTCTGAACGCCAGATTTTTATGCAATATAAAAACATCTTGGAGAATTCTAACAATTTCTATATTTGAAGAAATTATCTCATCATCGTTAACTATACAGGCCATATTAGAACCTTTTTTTTTTTTCAAAAAAAAAAAAGACAATAAGGACCACCTGTTAACATTTGATGCCATTAAAATTTCATTATCAATTTTTTTTTTTAATGTTTTTTGTATTGAACTGTAATGAGATACTCTAGTCTTATTTTCAAGTCAACTATGATATTAGTAGTAATTTGCGATTCATTGATTTCGGTGTTTACGCATTTATTAACAGTGTTAATTTCTGTCTGAATTTTTTTTTTCTTTTTTTAATTTGTTACTTATCCTAATCTGATATACTAAACGTTTTAATAATTGCCATTTAATAAGGGCATTAAAATTATTTTATTTCATTATACTCAAAATATTAATACGAGAATTTACCATTTCACATGACTCTTTATCCCAAAATGGGATTGCACCCATTCTATAAGAATTTTCATTACATTCACTTATGCACCTTATATCCATTATCAGAGCCAAATAGTCGGAGAATGGTATTACAATATACTTCAAAGAATACGAATAACTGTTTATCAACATGACATATATCCTATCTAGTCTATTTGCAGATGTCTTGGTTATTCTAGTGGGGTTATTAGCAAGAATCGTGAATTTAGCAGCATCAAGTAGGCTATAATTGTCAAACACACTTTTAGCTCTTTTTTCCTCAGCTTTACTGCTTATATTCATATCACCTGCCACAATGAAAAATGAATCTTCTCTTGGTTTACAAACATTTTCTATAACTTTCCACGTATTTTTTTTCTTTTTCTGTAGAAGGCATATGAACATTAACCAAAAATAAAGACACATTACCTACAATGATTTCCATCGTCATAACTCTTTCTTCAAGATTTTTGAATTTTTTAATACCATGTGCAATAGACTTCAATATTATAATAGCCATTCGCTTCTCCCTCCATTATTCAAGTTTTCCCTAATTAAACAGTTAACTTATTAGTCCTTCCATATTTACATCCCATCTCTCGGAGTCCTTCTGGTCTCCTGTAAACATAATATTGAAGCATTTTCGTCAAGGTGGTATGGCCGTGCGGTATTATACCTGGCCACGGTGTGCTTGGCGCATGGGGGGTTCGTAGGTTCGATCCCCGGGCAGCTCCAGTGCCCAAAAACTTGATGAATTTTCTTTCGTCGTTTGGAGGCACCGGTGAATTTAATAGTTTATAAGTGTATTAATTGTGTTTAATTTGATAGATAAATGGATTAATGGTGTAAAGGAAAAAGGAAAAACGGATTTGAGATGGATAACGGACATGTTAGAAAAAGAAAGAAGCTTCCTAGCATCACTGTTGCATTATGAACAGAAGATTGACTATATAATGTAAATAGTGTAAATAATGAAATATTGTAAATATATGTAAATAACAATAGTTAAGAAACACGCAGTTCCTCCGGAAGATTCTCAATAAAAAAAAAATAATATTGAAGCATTTGTTTTATTAAAGCATTTAACAATTATCTTTCCCATTTTTTTCTTGTTAAGAGTTCTAACGTTTGAAGATAATAACGTAATTAATTTGGATTGAGTTCCATTCATGTTTAGGTTACTGTACATGTTGTCATCGTGAAGATATTCACACAACCAAATACATAAAAAAATATAAATGAACTCAAAATATTTACACAATTTAAACACATTATTCATTACTGTTCTCCTTTTTTTTTTAAATGTTATTATGTTGAACGTTTATTTAGCTATCAGAATCAAGTGGAGCGAATAAATTTTCAGATTTTTTAGTATTGGAATCTAAAATTCTTACCTTACCATCCTTGTTTTTGTTATAATTATCAAAATCAAAATTCACCTCCTGTTTTTTTTTTATTATTTTTAAGCTTTCTCTTATTTCTTTTAACAACCAAATCCATCGTTATCCTTCATCTCCGAATTGGATGCACTTTTGATCTCCAACTCTATTTGCAAATCCTTGTTTTGATGTCCTTCTAAATTCACGTTATCAGCTAAAGAATGCTACAGCTTATCATTCTGACTTAACTCCTGGTGTCTAAAAGCTGCCCACTCAAACTCTATTTTTTTTTTCCGTAAGTATGTTGTTTTCATTTTTACTAGCCTATCAGAAGTATTTTTTCATTTATGATCTTCTCCATGTTCTCTATCAAGACACTGCCCTATTTCATGCTCACTAAATCCTCTATCACCTTGCTTATTATTGAGAGCTTCAACATAAGATTGTTTTTCCTTCCTCATCACAATTCTGATTCAAGTCCCCCCCCCCCCTCAATGAATCTTCCACATTTTTCACACTTTTTAATTGAGCATTCATAGGCTCTATGATCTATGGCTTTACAATTTAAGCCAATTGGTTCTCTTCCTTTCACAACTATTAAGAAGGTTTATGAATCCATTGTTAACAGGTACAGTATGTCTCTGTCAGTTACATTACATTTTAAGATTACCTTTACCAAAATCACACCAGTTTTTACAAAATTGTAATCCGCAACTTTAAATTCTTCATTTATTATTGAGGTAATAATCATATATCTATCTAATATTTCATTTATTTTATCAAAGCTCTCCATTATAGGGGCCTAATTAATTTGTATGTCAGTATACTGTGATAAATCTCCGTGCACAGCTGGTATAACGTATTGTTGTTCAAATTCACAAAATGAATTCTCTACCAATTTTTTATGTTCAACCATATCAAAGTTAATGCCAATATATCGGCTGTTTCTCGGAAAGATTGGTCCAACTACTGCTGATTTTCCAACTATTTTCATTATGTTTAGTACAATTCCTGACGTATTTATTCTAGACTCGTTATTCTCGCTATATAGGGTAAATGTAAACCGTTTATCAGTATAGGCACTTTTAAACACTTTGCTCCAGAATTTTAGACTATTGAGTAATTTTACATACCTGTCCGAATTAGACATAGTATCTTTAATGGCAATTCCAAACTCGCTTATATCTTTTCTCACTTTAGCTCTAAAATCTTTACAATTTATAATTTCCAAATTAGAATGGCCAAGCTTTTCATCAGCCATTTTAACCAGAAGTCAAACAACTTTTCTTTTTAGCAATTTCTCATTTTTTTTCTTTTAATTATTATTACACTATTGCCTTTACTTGTTACTTTTTTTTTATTTTCTAAAAAAAACATCAAAATATACACAATGAAATCAAATACACTATAACTCTGCCAAAAAAAAATACATCCCACCAATTACAAACTGTAAATGTCAATTTCCAATAACCAATCCCCCAATCTATACAATATGATACAGACTTAATATAATAACAAATAAAAGATAAAGCCTGTACTCTCACCAGTATATCTATTGGCCAGTGTTTTTTTTAGCCATTTAATCCCACAAATTTGAAAATCCTTTAGAAACTCGATAGTCATCTTGGTTTCAATTTGAATCTCCAGAGAAGTCAAACTTTATCAAAAATAGTTACACCTAAAATTCCAAATCACATTTAATATTATGAGTAACCATTTCTTGTAAACTAATGGAACATGTGAGTAAAATTCTATGATAGAACTTCTCTATTCTAGTAAGTCTACAAGTTCTTGAAATGTTATGTAATGCTGCTCTAATATAAAACAGAGATCTTGGACAATACAAAAACAGATGCTACACATTCTCCTCACCTTCATTACAAAAAGAGCAGTTCACACCTATACCCCTTAAAATGTTTCTCTTATGAAGAAAATCTCTGGTTGGCAAAATTTAATACTTTTTTTGTGCGTCATTTTGTCAGTGAAAAAAAAGTAAATAAATAAAAAATTATGGAGTTTATTAATAGGGAAGTGATATTTAAATTCATTTAAACTAATATTTTTGTAATTTTGAATAGTCAAATCGTGACGATTCAATCGCAGATGTAGAATCAAATCTGAAAACAGATTGATTAACATGTAACTGTGCTTGAATCGCGAACTTAATTGCTTTGGTGATCCTGCAATTCAAGCACAGACTTATTCGATTGAGGTGATGGAATCATTAAATGTAGACATCCTCATAAGAGACAAGGTATAGAACTTTTGATGATTTATTGCGATGATTCTAAAGTCAGGCTTTATCGCAAGTGTAGAGCCAGCCTTAATTGTATTAGAATATTGCCTAGCCTTAGCTATTAAATTATACATGCAACCTGGTTTAAAACCTCCAAATTCAACAATTGCAACCCTCCCCTTTTTAAAGGATAATAAATTTTATGCATTGCAATTATCTTATATTTTCCCAGTATAGTGTCCAAAAAAACTCTATTTATTTTGAGCATAAACTCCTTTGAGCCTCTTGTAAATGGGAGAAGGTATGTAAAACATGGTATTACTGCATTATTAAATAATTGAACTCTTTCAGTCCAATCACCTGTGTATTGTTTAATTTTTTTTAGTTTCATTCCTACATTTTTCATAATCACACTAAAAGAATTATTTATTATTGATGTATTTTTTACAATTGGAAACTCAAGACCCAATATCTTACCATTTATTCCATTAACATCATTTTGTCCTACTATCTAATTTTGCCTTATATCAAAAATGTGTGATTTGTCCCAATTTACTAAAGAGCCTGTCATCATTCTAAATTGTTCAGATATTTCATGAATCTTTTTAATTTTTTTTATTACTTATCATCACTGACACATCATCAATATAATTCAAAGTCTTAATATTCTCCAATTTTCCCTGAGTCCATGCCCCCTTTATATTTTCATCAATTTTCATTACAAGTTCTATCAAATATAACTAGTATAATGCTCTGATAATGGAGATCCTTGTAATAATGAACTCTTATACAAAACAAAATCAGCAAAGATTATTTAAAAATGCAATTTTCTTATTTTTTTAACAGAGAAATTATTAATTTAGTCGTTTTATTCTCTCCCAAATATTTTTTTTATTATACTGAATATGATAAATAATTCAATGATACCTTATCAAATGCTTTTTTCATATCTATTCTAAATAAACTATGTTCTGATCTACTCTTTTTATTGTATGCATTTATAGCCAAATGATATTTTACCAATGCTTTTTGTATAGCCCTTTTATCCCATATGTATTTTGTGGTAAACCCAACTGTAACCCTTCATTTACCCTATACATATTATTTTATCTAATATTTTCATGTCTTCATTCATCAATGATATTGGTCTTATGTTCTCACTTTCAGTTACCCCTAATTCATCCTGCTTTTTTGATATTTTAATAAATACCATATTTTGCTTTTCAGGAGAAAAATAATTATTTTGATCATTTAATAAGTGATTAAAGTAATCTAACAATATTAACCTAAATTGTTTTAGAAGACCCTTATAACAATCCAATACCATACTATGTGGGCCAGGGGATGCACTCTTTCTACTATCAGACAACACCTTTTCTAGCTCATCAAATGTTATATATTTCTCATATTCATCATTAACAATTAACTCATTTTCTTTTCTATTTCTTGTTATAAAAAATTTGTAATTTTTGTTATCTAAAAATGTATTATAATCATCTAATCGTTCTAGAATATCACAGTCATTTTCATTATTGTTTATGTATTTTTGATGAAACATTTTCCCTATTTCCATATCATCTTCCAAAAAAACTTTATCAATTTTCATTACATATATATCTTTTGACTTTTTATTTTCTTTTAACATTTAAACAATATTGATTTAGGAGTATTTGCATTTACTTATTTATTTCTTTGCATCTTATTTAACAAATGTTTTCTTTGAATTGTTTCTTAATATTATAATCTTTTCCTTATTTTTAATAACTGATTATCACTTACCTTCTTGTCAATCAATAACAAATTTAATTCCATATATAACATTTTAATCTCTGGTACTATACATTTCAATTCTCTAATTTGCACTTCTGTAGCATATCTATAGGCTTCATTTTTTAAATATTGCCACTTAATCACTATATTCATTTCCTGCCAATCAGAAGTTATCTGAGGTTTTACATTCTCAAGGAATCTCTCCATCATTGAACTAGACCAATAGGGAATATATCCTCTATAATTAATAAAATCATATTTCCTTTCTTTATATATGTCACAAACTAACATTATATGATCAGTATAGGGGATCAATTCAAACGACATTAAATATTCCCAGTTTAATGGCTTATAAATTAAGACTCTCTCAAGTCTATTAGATCAAACACCAATTACATATCTTGTGTTAAAGTTTTGTAGTGCTGATATTTCAGCTTATCACATAAAAAAAATATTTTTCCATAAACCCATTTAAAATTCTCTGTTTCACATCATTAACATTCAAATCTCCAGCAATAATAATCTCTTTTATTGCTACCTGTTTAATTGTTTTATTTAACAATTGAAAAAATAACCTTCTTGCAATCGGAATAATTACATATGTACATTATATACTGCTATAAGAATATTAGCTATCTCAATCACCATCACCATCAATCTCTCAGTTATATTCCTACTGATACAATTCTATACAGTAATTTCTTTTGCACAAGTATTGCCATTCCCAATACCAACCATTCACCCCGCTTTCATAAGAGTGATAAACACTGTTTATACATTTCCATATTTTCCTTTGCTCAGCAGTCAGCAAGCCTCAGCTTTGACTCCTGTAACAATAGAAATTATGGCTTGTTCTTTATTATCTTCTTTAAAACAGTTTCTGCAGTATTCTTGTTATTTAATCCATGAACAGTTGCAAATGATATAATTTTCTTTGGTTTTACTGGCATAAAAGAGAACCAATATTATTCTATTTTTAACTATATAAACAAACGAAACATAAAAAGAAATTATTTTTATGTTTTAAATAAGATGCATTTTATCAAATTTAATTTTTAACAGAGAGCCCAACGTAATTAGGTATTCTCTATATCCCAACGTTTTTACCTTTTTATTCTAGACATTTGAATCTTTCTCTGCTTGATCAAATAGCAAAGCATTTGACATCGTAAAACCAGATTTCACATTTCTCCTCACATTTATATATTCACTTTTAATATCAGTCTGGTGATAATCCATATTTACGACTGTCTTTTCCTTGCTTTTGCTCTACCGACATTTCGGCCATCGCTTGTGATTGTGTAAAATCCAATTTTTGCTGCTGATCCTGCTCGCCACCTATCGATCTTTGAAAATTTTCTTCAGAAACATTATCTTGCTTTTTTAAAAATTTAATAAAATTGGTAATTTTTCCTTTACTTCCCTTTCTTCTATATCTTTTCCTTGAAATATTTCTTGCTCCATATTTATGTTTGTTTGGAATCGTACTTGACTACTTACTATATTCGCAAAAGTTCTAATATACCCCTTACATGCATTATGATCACATTCATAAAATAGACTTTTTACAATATTTTTTAATACAGTCCTCCGATTTATGACCCTTTTGCTCACTTTAAACTAAGTGTTTCTCTTCCAGGGACAGTAATTAATATCATTATATTTTTTACCTTTAAAGTATGAGGATTTTCTTCTATAGGAATATTATTTTTTGCGACTATGTTAACGTTCAAAACACTCAATAGTATTGTCATTTCATCGGGCATTTCCAATTTTTAATTTTCAATTTTTAAAATATTTACGTACGGACTTGGCGCTTCTGCTAATAATTTCATATCTCCATTAAGTGGACACCAATGAATTCTCAGTTTTATTGAATAATACAGAGCTCCCCAACTTGCTGCACAATATAATTTTGCTGTACTGTAATCAAATATTGCTCCAAAGTTATTTGAATTCAGGTGTTTTAACGTCTATCCCAATATATCTGGGGTTACGAGAATAATAAACTCCTATTATATTATCTTGCCCTACTATACTCGCAGCTTTTTTCACAACTTCAGCAATATCAAATTTAACTACTTGTGTCTCATTATACGTGGTAAAAATAAATCTTTTTGAGTCATATACAGGGTGGAACATTAAGTCCCAATATTTCAGAGATTTCACAAATCTTACATATTTCTGTGAATACTTGGCTTCTTCCATAGTAAAATTATGATAATCCTTTATGTTTTTTAATAGCCGTTCATGCCATAAAGGCTCAAAATTAGTTTCAGCATTTGTAAGACTTTGCGTTGTTGCCGCCATCTTGTGCATGCTCTGATCAAAAATGTATTGTAAATTTATCTATGTTATATTTAGAGGTGTTCTGTAAAAGTTTGGTAGTTAAAAGATAGCGAACGCATGATATGGCATTCTGCAGTTTCACGCAATTCTATATTGAAAAATTGAATTTTAAGAAACTATAAATGGCATATTAATACAT
>PXIH01S0004119.1:33850-45106 GCA_003024985.2 Euperipatoides rowelli | reverse complement strand
TGTGATTAACCCTGATATTATAGTCAATACTAGTGTTATTTGTGTAAAAGCAACTGCAGTTAGGGGAATAACGTTGGATCATCATCAAATTCCGCATTTAATAAAGATAGAGGATCAACAAATGCTGGTGATGATAAGGGGTAAGCTATCTCTATGTCTGAATTGTAATATGGTGGGACATATTAATGTAACTTAAAGTATTGTGCTAAATGTAGAGCTAATTATGAAGGCGAGCATACAAAATGTATAAACAAATATGGGAAAAAGCTATTTTCCGAAGTGTCAATAAAAAAGATAGAACACAAATTTTGGAAGATATAGCTTTTTCGGAGAGTTATAAACAAAAATTATATCAAGAGAAGGATGCACAACGAAGCTTAGTTGAGCCTTCAGAAAATGTGATGACACAAGATACGATAGGCGATCAGGATATACACAATGTTGTGATGGCAGAGAAGATAGGAAAAAGGAGAAGCCTCCTGACATCCCTGAAATTCTTTTAGTGCAAGATGACTAAATGGAGACGAATCAAGTAGGTGATTTGCAAGTTTCTAATTTGTTTGCGCCATTTGATGTATTGATGGAGGAAAATTTGGTAACTAAAAGAAATAGAAGGAAACCGACAGCGAATATGGAAGTAAAGGATAATGATAATTTTGAAGTAATTCCAACTAAGGTAAGAATAAAGAATGTTCATTTAGAAGGGCAGGAGTGCTCAGAAGAAAATATTTTATAACTTTGGTAACATTTATAATAGATTTAATTTGGTAATAATTGCTACAGAAATATTGGGTTATGTTTTTTTTACTGTATTTGATTTGAAAGAGTTGGCTGTAGTTTTTGAAATTTAATTTTTGTTTATTGCTCATTAGTATAATATAACGTTCGCTTCAATAGAGCCTATTAAAGATTTGACAATTAAGTCGTTAAACATTAGAGGCTTTACACCATGGTTAAAAGCAAAATGGTTTTTAAAACGTTTAATGATGATAGACCTCTTTGTGGCTTCATACAGGAAACGAAAAGAAGGCTGCAGGATGATGACAAAATTTGGAATTTGGTAAAGCATTCATATGAAGTTTATGAAAATAATGGAAACGCTTGTAGTCTATGCCTGGTTTGTTTGATACATTGTTCGCTGGTTCATGCTATAGTGAAAGTTGGAAACATTGATAGAAGTATGTATATAATTTGTAAGATGAATGATAAGGATGTGACAATGTTAATGTACATGCGCTTAAAGGAGGTTTTTTAAAAAAAACTTGGAGAATTTTTAAATACACAACACAACAATTTGTGTATTGTGGTGACTTTAATTGTAATAATATATNTAAAGAAAGAAAGATTGAAAAGTTTGTTTATAAATATTAGCTCTTGCTCTGTTAAAAGGATTGTGTCATGTTAAAACACCTAGAGATACAAGGTCAAAGAACAGGTTAGACAGATTTTATATATCTAAAGGAATTAGGGCAAATGTTACCCTGGATTATGTTTTTTATCCTAATACAGACTATCTAATGTTGAAATGTAAAATACATTTCTATAATATGAAGAATGTAAAGTATTTTAAAAGAGGTATGATACCAGATTGGGAAAGAGTAAATATGGATGAAATTCATCAACAGATAGAAATAGTGACTGATTCCTTGCTTGAAGATTTATCACTGGTAACAAAGTGGACGTTACTAAAAAAAACTATTATTGGTGTGCGGTGGAGAGATTGAAGGCAGAGAAGACGTCTATAGACAAACATTTATAAGATTTATATGATAGGGTTAACTATTTGATTAATGCGACGACGACGGGAGCAACAGGATGATAAAATAATGCTTTTGAAAGCAAAAGTAGAATATTTAGAAAAACAAAAGCGGGCATTTTTACTTACTAAATGTAAAGCAAATAAGTATGTGTCTATTTATACTCCTGGATGGAAATTATTGGGTTACCTAAAAAAAAGGAAAAAAATCTATTAATGTTTTTGCAGTGAATTATGAAAATATTGTGATTGCAAATCCTTTGAAATTGGTTGAAATCATTCAAAGAGAGTATGTAGATAGAATAAGTGATAGATTTGTGAATAATGAGAAGGGTTTTAATTTTGAACAGTTTTATACTCACAGACATCAATAAAGATTTTATGCTTCTAAAAATGTTCCAATTATTTCAGATGAGGATAGGGAAATTTTAAATAGATGTTTTACTGAGGGGGGGGGGGGGGTTGGAACTGGTTTTGAAAATGGAGAAAAAGAGTACAACTCCTGGGCCATTATGGTTTTTATATTAGGAGTTGCAGTGAGATTAAAATTATGTTAATACAGATTATTAATTTTTTTATNACAACTCCTGGGCCATTATGGTTTTTATATTAGGAGTTGCAGTGAGATTAAAATTATGTTAATACAGATTATTAATTTTTTTATTAAATGAGCCAGCACATAGAGAATTTTATGAGCAAAATAATCATGCTTTTATAAAGGTCATTCCAAAAAAAAAATTGGAAGTATTGAAGAAATGATCGATTTACAGTCTTATAGGCCTATTGCTTTGATTAATTGTGAAATTAGAATTATGCAGTTGATGATGTTTGATAGAATTAATGATGGGGTATATGGAATTAAGGGGCGGCCTATACAGCAGGCATTAATGCTGTATCATTTGGTTATAAATTTACCTATCAAAAAAGTAGGAAAAATAGGTATATGGTATGTTTAGATATGAAAGATGCTTTCAATCTGGTTAACTATCATTATTTGGAATATATTTTAAAGCAATATTTCCCAAGTTCTAAAATAATTGATTGTACGTTGATGATGGTTAAAAAAAAATATAGCTTTTATTAATAATAACATATATGGAGATTTTTCTAGACTACAGCATTCTATATTACAGGGGCGCCTTTGTCCCCAGTGTTATATACACTGTATTTACTAGAATTTTATAAGAAAATAGAAGAAAGTATAGAGGGATTGTGGATAGATGGTAAAATTAAATGTGTTAAAATAATAAGCTATCTGGATGATGTCACTGTTTTTGTCTCAACAAAAAAAGGAACTGGTGATTTTGGATAGAATAGTTAAAATTTTTCAGTTTCTGACAGGTTCTGGGATTAATAAACAAAAATCGTATGTATACAATTTGGATACTAATAAAGTAATGGTGTTTAAAAATTATAATGAGGAACATGGAGAGATATTGGGGATGATGTTTCCAATTAAAAATGCAAATACAGTTCAGAAATATTTTATCGATTAACATTTAGATAGTATTAAAGAAACATTAACACTATAAAAGGTGCTAGTAATGGGTGGTTGGAAAGGATACAGGCTGATTAATCAAATTGTTGTTCCAACAATGCCATTTACAGTTTATACCAGAGATAACATTAATAAATTTAAAGGGATGTTCCAGAAGTGCATTTTTCATAGGTACAAATATCTATCTAAAGAAAAATTATGTTTTCCAAAGAATACTAAAGGTGGATTGGGGCTAAATGATCTTGAATTGTTGAATCAAACAATAGTATATAATATGGTGAATAGATCTATTTTGGTAGGGAAGAAAAACAAACGACATTGATATTTATCAAAGGAAGTGGTAAAAATGATGATAAATTGTCTTTGAAAAAGTATAGGATTATGGCATTGGAAAAGAATATAGTGTATTATGCAGTATAATAAAAAACATATAAATCTGGGTTTGGTTAAAAAAAATTATGCTGAAGGGAATTTTGTAAATTTTATTGTGAAGCTTAGATTGAACTTATTACCTACTAAGAAAAGACTGGAAACATTAGGGTTTAGGGGATTAGAAAATTTAGAATGTGTTTTTTGTGGGACAAGGGTGGAAACATAGCTCATATTTTTGGGGAATGTAAAATGGTAAATCAGCATTTGGGGGGAATTTATAAAAAGATTGAAGGTAAATTTAACTTTAGGGGGTTCTTAAGGACATTTAAAATTACTGAAGTGCCTGTTTGCTTGAGAAAAACAGTATTGGGTTTACTTTATGGCATTTGGAAATGCAGGTGTACTTTTTGGACAGGACAAAGTAGATGGTTTATTATATTATGTTTTAAAAGAATTAACTAATATTTATAAAATGGATTTATTTGTTTTCTCTGTTCCTAGAATGTGGTCCTTAGAGGCTGTGATATTTTAAGTAATTAAATAAGAAGTTGCTGATATACAGGGTGATGTATATAATTATTTCTTATGTTTGGAAATTTATAGAAAATAATTTAAATAAAATTTTTGTTATAATTTTTATACTTTAGGATTAATTAAGATTTTAGAGATTTTTTAAAATTTTGTTTACGTTTTATAGGTTTCAGGCTTACGGTATATGTTGTTTAATTAAAAGGTAGCCTATTTAATGTAACGGATAAGTTAATTATTTATTAATTTTACTATTAATGTGTTTTTATTGAATGCGGTATGAAGTTTAATTGAATGTAATATGACAAGAATGTTATCAATGACTTGTTTTTTTTTTGTGTGAATTAGTGATAATAAAATATATAAAAAATAAATAATAATAATAATAATAATGATGATGATGATGATGATGACAATAATAATAACAATAATAAATGTTTCATTTTATTCATAAAAGAATAAAAAAATATGTTTAATATTAATAATAAAAATAACAACAATAAAATAAAAATATACAGCCAACTAGTAAATTAAATCAAAGTAATAAGCCTGCCACTGAAATAAGTTAAAAATAATATTGATAAAATTACTTTTATGAAAAAAAAAAGAAAAAAGTTTGACATTTGATATGATTACCACCTTCTTCTGAAACAAAAGAAAAGTTTGTGCCTTATACATACCTAATTATAAACAGAAATGCATTACTACAATCCCCACTGGTCCAAATACTTAATATTTTTTTATGTTGCAATCAATATTTTCCTATATTCTCATTGATTTCTCCTTGATCACACTGAATTGCAGACCTAATCTAAAAATACATCTTTTGGGTTAATGCATTTAGTTCTTAGTGCCTGACTGAAAAAGAATACCATTTTTACAATGTTTGGTTTTACAGTTTGGAAGTATAAATGTGTACCTTTATCTGTTGGTATAATGAAAATACAAGTTACTAAACTTTCATTTTTTTTTTGCTATTACATCAAGGGAGTTGACTTCATGTTGTGAGACTAAGATAATTTAATGCTGTCATGGGAAATGTCAATGGAGAGAATGCATTATGTCAATAGATCATCCCCACTGGTCCAAATCACCAAAATTTCATCTCTGTATCTTACCCATGTATGAGGTTTAAATTTAGAATATCCTAATAGTTTTTCTTCCAGAAATCCCATAAAAATATTAACATAGCTTTGAGTCATCTTAGTGCCCATAGCAGACCCATGTGTTTTGATAAAAATTTGTTATTAAAAAAATTAGTAAAAGTAAGTTGGTGATTACTATTGGGTTAATATTGATGGGGCATCGTTCCAAAAATGTTTTTACAGCCTCAATGTCTTCTGAGTGGGAAATATAGTTCTGTGATATAAATTGTGAATAATGTTGCATTGGTGGGTAGTTTATTTCTATTGACAGTTTCAATAATATTAAAAAATGAATTATATCATTTTGGAATATGTTTAAAATGTAAAAAAGCAACTAATAAGGATAGTTTTTCAGTTAAGCATTCATTGCTATAAATAATGGGTCAGCCTGGATTATTTGGTTTGTTGATTTCAAGTAATAGATAAAATATTCTTGGTTTATAGTCTGCTAAAAGCAAAACATTCATAATAGTGCCACCAATATGTTCAAATCGCCCCCCACCCTAATAATATTTTTTAATGTTATTATATGAATAGTTTATATTAGTGTTGGAAATTTGCCTGTAAAATTTTTCATTATTAAGTTGTTGTCTTTTTGCTTCTGTAAGGTAGCCACTCAATATTAAAACAACTATACTCCCTTTTTATCAGCTGGTTTTATAATTATTATATTTCTTTTTTCTTTTAATTTATCAAGCGTTTTGTCTGTTTAATAGTTAAATTGTGTTTGGGATGAGGGATCTGTTTGACTTGTTGTATAATCTCTTTTTTAATTTTGTCTACATAAATATTTATGTATGGATCCCTACCTAATGGGGGATGCAATCTGATTGCTTATTAGTAAATTTAGATTTATTCTGATCAGGCTGATGTAGGCCAAAGTATTTTTGTAATCTAAACCTTCTAGTGAAGTAATCTAGATCTTTGTATAATTGATATTTGTTAATTTTGCTAAAGTTGGGGTAAAATGAAATTAAAATATAATTTACAACATACAAGTGTAATTTATACAATTATCATATTCTCAAATATCACAGGTCTAATTAACAATTAATCAAGATACTGGAATCTGTTCTCTCCCTAGCCACTCAAGAAATTCAGTTCAGTTGAAATTGCATTCTTGATGGGCTAAATGAAGATCTTTCTGAAAAAAAAAAATGTGGACAATTTTTGTTAAAAAATAAATGAATATGAAATACATTTTTTTGTTCCCCTTATTTACCTTATTAAAAAAGACTCTGATTATAAACACAAATTGTTTAAATAGAATTTATATGATTTAATTAATTATTAATTAATATTACTAATGGTACATTATTCATTAAGTCACATCATGAAGTCACACGTTCTGTTCTCTGTTAATTTGTTCAGTTTTTTTTTTTTTACACTTTGAATTTAATAAAGGGAGCAAAATTACATAAAATATTTCAATGTAGTTTCTTATAAAATCTTTTCAGAACTAGCAATCTCTATGTAAATGGAATTTCAATCCCAGGATTTTCCAACATTCAGAATCAACCAAACAGTCCCCATTTTTTAAAATTACTGTAAAACTGTAAAAAAAGTACCTAATACATTTTTTAGTGTATTTGATAAAACTATGTTACTTAATATTTATATAAGAATTAGATTTATGTACAATGGTTAAAAAGTATAACATTTAATTTTGCATTCGTCTAAAATTGATCATGGTGGAGATGATTAGAAGTACTCTCAAGTGTAGGAGAGAAATAAATATATAAAATTTTCACTGTTAAAGATCAGTTTTTATAAGCTTGGTAACAATTTTAAAATTAGTGATGGGGTGGGGGGGGGGTTTAGATAGTTTTATTGTTTCTATATTACTTCATTTTTGGGGGACTAAGAGAACAGTAAATGAACAACCAATGAAAATTTTTGTTAAAAAGTCGTTTTTTATTCATTTTTTCTTAATTTGTTTTACACTGTGTCATTTTGATTTCTCTTTGACTATGAGGGGGGGGGGGTCTATTCTCGATATTTTTTAATTTTTAAAGTGCAATATAAATATAGGAGTAAAACTTTAAAGGAGGAAAAAAAATACAATATCTTACCGATATGGCGAACAGAATGTTACAGCTGGAAATTTTAAAGGCTTATTATGAACCAATTCTATATTAGTATTTGTAGGATATGTCAAATAATTTTTGATTCGATCTGTTATCTGCCAAATGCAAATTGCCATAGCACACATAATAAGAATTAACCAAATAAACTTATAAATAGGTCTTTTGTTCTTAACGAGGTGATGTACTCCATGAAAGCTGGTACTTGAAGCAAACTCATAATCTATATCTGTTTGCTTGACCATCTTTATTAAACTGAAAAAAAAAAACGAAAATTTATTTTTTTATTGATCACTAATTTTATAAGAATATAAAAACATGGAATAAATCTTTAAAATAAATAATAAAAGAAAATGTGAACATTAATTGTTTATTGATTATTTCACTTTAAGTATTTCTAAAGAAACTAACAAAAGAAGAAATTGCATTTCTTTTTATTACTTACGAAAAGCAAATTAGTATTAAATTCATAGATTTCTTAAACAAAATAACAAATGAAAGAAAAGTTATTACAATTGATTATGAAGAAAATAAAAATGGAATGGGAAGGGGGAGGGGAAGCGGGAGGGAATAAATATTATTGACAGTGCAGTGGCAATCGTTGAAAATATTAACAAAATTGCTAGTAGGCTAACATCTATTTAAAGATAACTTAATTTGTTTTTAAAATAAATAAACACAATAAGGCTGGAATGATAGAGTTGGTATCAGTACAGTCTCAGAGATCTTCTCTCTATGATTATATTCCTTTTAAACTTGATAGATAGTCTATTGGGGGTGGGTAGTTTATGATCACTTTAAACAATTTTAAATACTTTTAAATACAATTATACAAATTGTTACCTGGCTACAAATCCAACTTTAAATTTGTGAAATGTTGCTATAAACCATAAATGTACCTATTCAAAGAGAGAATGGGTTTGAACCTGTTATGCATATTAGTTTTCTAGCAAAATTATTCACATAAAGTAAACTTTAATTCATGCTATGTTTTTAATTTTAGACTCCCCCCCCCCCCTTTTTGTGGTTTCTTTTATTCCATTCCTAATAATCTGAACAGAAAGTGAGGATGTTGGGCTAAAAATTAGACCTATAAAAAGGTGTACTTGTTATGTTCAGTAAGTTATTGATTCTAACAAAATTATTGGCATAAAGATTAGAATTCAATCATTTTTTTTTTTTTCAATTTTAGAACTGATTTATGAAAATTATTTACTATTTCCCCTTTATGATTTCTTTTATGTCAATCATAATTCTGAACTATTTATGAAGTAGTTTAGCCAAAAATTGGACCTATCGAAAGGCATATTCAAGGAAGGTGGATTTGAATGTATTTTCTTGGAAATTTAAGAAAGTATTTTTTTCATTTGTTTTTGTTAAGAATGTTTTCTGTTTTCTTGCATGCTCTGTGTCATTGACCAGATTGTGTCAGTTGAACCGCCTTCAGGATCCATTTCTTCCCCAAAGATAAAATAGTGTTCTTAGATTCCCCAAAATATTGGAAACTAATTTGAATTTCAGTAAGAACCCTACCTAAAATTAGTACCTCACTGCATATTCTTTCTCTACCAAAGAAATAGACAGTTAGGTATATAAAATGTCTTACATGTAGAGGTGGAGGTAGGAATTGTCATTTCATCAAACTTTAAACCAGCAGGCACTCCTCAAATTCTCCAATATTTTTATAGAGCATATTCTATACAAATTTGGTACCCACTACACGATGAAAGGATGTGCTTTATTTTTCACTACTCTGTGCTAATTTTTTTTTTCAAATATTTAATGGTGAATTTTTATAAATAATTACAGTTTGTTATGTTACACACTTTGTGGATTATATTTGTTCTATTTTCTAATATTTGTTTTGTTAAAACAACTTAATTAGATCAACTATTTTCACTACAATTGATCCTGCTTCATGGCCTTACAAACTGGCCCCTAAAATAACATTATGTGGATTAAATAAGGAAATTATTTGCACCAGGTAAAATGCTTATCATGTAATGAAACTTGTTTTGGTGTTTATTACCATTATACATACCTGTATTATTACCACCTGTCGAACTCTACCTAAAGGAAATAATTTTTTTGTTTCCAAGATTGCATAACTATGGCTGCTATAAATTTGGGTATTTTTATCTCCTTTAAACAACTATTTGATGGCAACACAAATGCAGTGGCCATTGTGACAGCCCCTTCCATACTTCAAGTACTGACCCTGATAGCAATGAATTTTACTGTGACAAGTGTGATTTAAATAAATTGAAAAACACTTTTTTATCTCAAGAAAATTGTTTACACTTATTATATTTATATGTTTGTGTTTTTAATAGAATATTGCTTCATTTGACTCAAGATTAAACTAAAAAAAACTAGTAAATATTGAGCATACACCTAATGCAAACATTTGAAGTAGGAACATGGCTCCTTTGAAAAAGTCAACTCAGGAATACCCAACTATCACTAGGGAAATCATTAGATTTCCAAAAAAATTTCAACTATTTTTTAGTATATAGATTCTGTCATTCACATCAATTTTTTTAAAAATACAATTTTAAAATCTTCAAGTTCATTTCTTGAAGATTTTCAATCATCTACTTACTCTCCCATTGTCCAAAAAGAAAGATTATATTAATATGTTGTTAGTTTCAATAAGTATAAACTCTGGTAATATCAGGACATTTAATAAGGTCCATTTGCAATATTTTATCCATTCAGACTATATCTAGGACATTTCAACATCATAATTATGATTAATAGCATCTGTAAAATCACAGCAAGGGCAATTAAGTGATATCTGAAAACTATATCTCTCTACCAGCCTTTTATTCAGAGGCAATACTTTAATAATAATTTTCACAATGAAATCAATAAAAGTGAGTAGTAAAAAGGATAAGGCAATTTCAGCTATGTTAATTCCTGTTGTCAAGAACAGCCCATTAACTTTAGAGAGATAATGAATGTCTCTAATACACTATATTTTGCTCTGATTCCATTTATTCATCAGGTCATTATCGATTTTATTTTTACATTGGTAAGAGATGCCATAAATGCAATTTCACAAACTCTCTCATCGGTGGAGGCTGGAGGTGTATTGCAATGTCATTCCCTACACAAAATAAAAGGGACCTTACAAATACAATTGCTTTTAAAAGCAGACAAAGAGCTTTAAGTCAATTAGACCAAAACCACCTTTGTTTAGGTGTGATAGAGTTTTTTTTATTCTTGCACCATAACAAGCCAACATTTCACAAGAATTTGTTCATTATTGAAATAATTTTACTAAAAATCTTTAGGTGAACTTCATTATGTAACATATATTAATTAAAAAAAAAATTACTTTTGGATGTGCCACCTGGGTAGGAAGTCTAACTTATCTGGGCTGCTCCAATTATTAAGTATCTATGATTTTATTATAAGTTTAATTTCAAATATAAACGAATATGAAGCGCTAAGGTTGATATCTTATGAAAGTCTGGCCCTTGGAGAAGTTTATACAGTGTTTATTTTGAATTTAAATACAATCATTTGTCCAAAAGGGCTTTTATTATATCATTTTGCTGGGATAACTGCAGAATAACCTGTCTATGCGAAAGGTGATTTATTCACCAGATCAGATCTTTAAATCACCAGATCAGATCTAATATCCCTGATCAGATCTTTAAATCACCAGATCAGATCTAATATCACCCCGCCCATATGGGTAGAAGGATACACCTGAAAGGTCAATCTTCTGATAGCATCAGAAGAGCTATCTTTCTCGGAATATAGCAATCTAAGTAATTGTTAGCACATTTTATTAAGCGAAATAAATGATGAGATATTATGGCCAATTAGTTACCTTTATTTTAAAAATCGAAATTAAGATAATTA
>PXIH01S0004119.1:2266-12629 GCA_003024985.2 Euperipatoides rowelli | reverse complement strand
TGTATATCCTCATTTAAACATTCTTTTGGTCATTATTCAACCTCTCAATTTCTGTTTCATGTTCGTTATTAAATTTGTTTATTTATTATCATAAAGAATTAAATCGATTCTTCACCTAAAGATTGAATTGATTTTTATTTGATTTTGTATTATCAATTTTTTTAGCTATTAAACTAATAATGAATTTTTTTCCTATTAAGTGAAACCATTTTTTTTTTCAGCTTTAATTTTATTTATTAATAAGATAACTGGTTACGCCTTTTGAACCAAGTGATTTATTAGCTGCAATTAATCAAGATTAAGTGATGAATAAATTAAACATGGTTTGAAGCATTTCTATAGAATTTGCAAAGTTCATTAATATTATACTCAATATTTCATTAACTTTATCTTCTTAACGAAAGCCAGTCAATCATATCACTGATTTTTCTCTTAATTATATTTCAAACCTTTTAAAAACTAATTGAATTTCGTCACTATAATGATTTGAATTACTTTTAACTTTCAATAGTTTGAACCAATATCTAATTCTTATCCTAATCAATAAATGAAGTTAAAATGATAGACATTGTATGATTACCTAAATGACATCAATAGCTTGACAAAGAAATGTTATCAAATAGTTTTCTACAACCAAGAAAAATAGCCAATAGGCTAGTTTATTCTTCTTCAATGAATGACACACATTATATTACCTTATATATCAGTAGCATTCCAATTAAAAACCCAAATTAATTGATGGAAAAAAAAAATACATGTACACAAACAAAATTATATATTTTTCAAAAATATTAGAAATAATAAACATGGAACAAATAAATTAAAATTCCTTCTTTCTTTTTATAAAATGTAATATTATTTCAACCGATTAAAAACTGCCTTTGTCAAAATAAAAATTAACTCCTATTTAAGAAGAACCATCAAACAACCTTCTAAAAAATTGACCTTTTTTTTTAAAAAAAAATTGACCTTTTTTTTAAAAAAAAAATTGACCTTTTAACAAGGAGCAACATTATTTTTTTGTAAAGAAGAAATTTATCTTTTAATTTAATTTTCATTACCGTATTATTAAAAAGAAATACATGGTAATTCATGAAAATAATATCATATTAATAACTTTTAATAATATCCAGTTAATACTGAAAAGGTGAAACATTTTTGAGGCTTGAATTGTTTGCATCGAATATTAGTCCCCCATGCAATAGTGAATGATGCCATAGCAATCTATCATGACTCATTAATTATTATTGGTCACCTCTCTCTAACTAAAACTATATGGAAAATAATGTACATTTTTGAATAGAAAACTATTCAAAATGATGTACATGTCTACATCATCTTTTGTGACATCTGTCAAAAGAGGAATTTAATACATTATCCTGTGAATGGATAACTTGTACTGGTTCTCTATCAGGAATATAATAAAGAACATGGAGGCCTCTATAATAGCATACATTTATCTGCATAATGTTTTGTCAGTTTGGGGTGTTCAAAGGAAATAATGATGGAGTGGGGAGTACCATGACCATTAAAATTTTATAATCACTGTGCACAAATTGAATATCCACCATGTTTTAACTTCCTCCTACCATCCTCAGTCCAATAGGACAATGCAAAATGTAAACGATAAATTATTAATGTTTGAAAATGTGTAATGTCAATTATTCAAACTGGGGTGAAATTTTATCTTTCACTCTACATACATTAAACTCTGTAATATATAGTTACAGCAATAAATCACCTTTTTACATTATGTGCAAATTCAACTCAGTTGACAAGTCTCAGAGTTTAATTTAAAAACAAAAATATAGAGTAAGATGATATTGCTGATGTAGTCCAGGAACTTACTGAAAGGATAAGCTTGCACTTACACAAGTGTATGATAACTTAACACAATCATCTTTAAAAGCCTGTTGAGCCTAAGGCAGAAAAATTTAAACTAAAATAATATAATGTAGGGCAAATTGTGTATATTAAATCCCACATCATATACTGGGACCAATTGTATGTTTAAGCATTGATTCAGAGGTACTTTTAGGGTTGTTTCTAAGAGTTATATGTTGAACTACTGGGTCTGGAACATAGAAACCCAAAAGAATTTAAAAGTGTGCATATAGATAAGTTTAAGCCTTACTTTTTTCAGAACATTAAATGATACCTTTATTTGGATTATCAAGAGAGAAGTGATTGTTAACAAGAGTATGGTTACATTGAGGGCCATGTGATACAAAAATGTATTGGGAGAAACTTAAGTGTGACATTAGTTCAAAATTAGATGAGATAAATATGTAGTCAATTTGAGACTTCCCTTAACTTTAATGGAGTTTAGGGATGTTATTAGGATTGGATAAATTGACAAATCTATAATATTTGCTTCTGACAAAATGATTTTTCCCTATTGAGAAGAATGAAATTTTGTTTTAAATTAAAATTATTATTACCAGTAGCATTAAAGGTCAAATGTAACGGATTTTTTTAATTTTTTTTTTTATTATTGATTTTCAATGGAAAAAAAAAATTAAAATGCATAAAAAAAAATTATTTAAAGATAAAATTAAGACTATTGCTATCCTCAGTCTGAGATTAAAAACTGAAACTTTCACATTTTTGGGGGGGTTTGAGATTAATTTGATGAAACTGTCTCTACAGCTGTTTTCTTTGTAATCATTTAACATGTAAATAGAGGTAGCTTGTATTAAAGGTCATTTTGATTTTAAAAAAACAAACAAATTGGATCATAATAGCACAAAGGATGAATTTAATTATGATTTTTTACAAGTATTTAAACAATTAGTCCATAGGATGTCAAGCTTTAAGCTGACAAAGAAAGCAAATATTCTATAGTTAAGTATATCAAACTGTATTGATTTCTAGTCTATGACATCACGAAATATCTCCCTGGGGTATACAGTGGACAATGTTGTTTTAAGGGGGAGGAGCTAAAGACAATTATTTTAAAAATTAAATTGTAAATAACTGTTTTGTTTTGTTTTTTTTTTATTTTTTTTTTCTAGTGGATATTTTTTTAGTAAAAATCTTTGAAAATCAATAATAAAAAAATTTAAAAAATCTGTTACATTTGGACCTTTAATATATATTGTTAGAAAAAGTTTAGAGTGGATTTTTGATAGTTGTGTCAAAAGAAGTTGATTAGAAGACTGAAGTGGTTTTAATTAAAATTTTAAAAATTAATAGTCTTGTATTTGAGCAGGTGATTTGTATTATTATTTGCAAATATCAAATGCTTAGTTCGCAGAAAATGTAATATACATCAGGCATAAAAGCTGACCATTGAAAATTTGATGTAAGGAAAATTTTTGTTTCCTGTAAAAAAAACATTTTTGGCTGATGTGATAAAATGTTAAAAAGTCTTTCCTTTTTATGAATCTGGTTCAAACCCTGATTATTTAAAGTGATTAAGCTTATACTTGTCATGGTATTAAAGTAGAAATAAATTCAGATATTAGTTGCCATCAGTTTCTTCAGAGGAAAAAAAGCCGCCTCCCTCAGATGAGCAATTGTGAGATGCCAGTTCCATAGATTGTTCAATTATGGGAGAATTTTCAATTTGTTGGCAAAATTTGTGTGATTTCTTGTAAAAGGCTTCATTGTCTATAATGTAGAGGCGGCTGGTTATAAAAGACTTGTCATTGGTTGAAGTTTCCTTTTTTGAGTACTTATTTTCTTTTCTTTTTATGTTTATTCTTTTGCCTTAAGTAACCTGTTGCTCTTGCAGATGAATATATATGTTTAGTTTTATAATCTTTCTGCATAATTTTATACTGAGTTTAATGTTTCTTCACAAAATTTATCCAAAGGCACTGTTTTTTTTAAAAAAATTCCTTGTTAAATTTTGCAACCAAGTCTGTTTTGGTAGAGCAGGCAGGCTCGAAGATATGGGTATTAGCCTACTTTTCCATTAGTGAGGCAGGTGCTTTTGAGAAGCTTCTACTGGCAGAATTGGCTTGGATGATTTAACAGTCTCTTGTACGCTTCCAGTAGAAAATGATAGTACTACACAATATATAGCAAATTCAATAAACAATCAAGAACTAAATTTAGACATACCTTTAAATGTAGGAAAATGTTCAATTATGCTTCATGATTTAAACAAATAAACCAAGCAAGATTATATAATTAACATTAAAGGACAGAACTCAAAGTTATGAGAGCATATAAACTGGTGAAAGTTATAATTCAAAGAACCTTAGATGGGATGATATCAAATATGGATAAAAAAAATTATATTATTTATAGCCTACAGAGCAAGAAGATTAGGTCTTAGTAAAAAGTTATTAGCCCAAATATTATACAACATAAGACCATCTTTAGAATATTGTGTGCCTCTATAGCATGCAACAATTACAAAACTCAATCATGTAATTAGAATCAATTCAGAGAAGACTCATAAGAATTATTTTAAAAGAGGAACATACAAACTACAAAAAAGATCTGGAGTTATTAAATTTGAAAATAAAATTGGAAAATAAGAAGAGAAAAATGAATTGTTTATTTGCAAACAAGTATTTTTTACAAAGTTTCTAAGGTACCTATCACCTACCAGCAGGACAGTTGGATAGAATAATCAGAAACTCAGATATAATTTGTAATACTGAAGTTTAGAACAAAAAGAAATGTTATCTCAACAGGAATTGAAAAAATTGGGTTAGAATAGTGAAGACAAACCATGAGATAGTGGATTAAATTTTTAAATTTTCATTTTGTTCATGAAATATAAGGGATACATGTAAAATGTCTCACATCCAATAATTGGGTCAGGGACAATATATTGTATATACTTTTAAATTTGTCATTGTACTAGTGTTTTATGAATAATTAAATGAACTTATTATTAATAATAAACTATTTCTTGAAGACTGATCCTTCAAGGAAGGAATCACACTCAGAGTAGGCCTATCAATGGTTTGAAGTAACCCTTATTCTTGCAGATTTTGGATAATTTTTTTTGCCAATCAACTATTGCTTGAGCTTAATTTTGATACAAAAGTTGGTTTGCAGGTGTGTTGGTTTAATTTAGTCGTGTGGCATCTGACAATATTTGAAAGGGCATGTTGAGATAGGATGATCAATTGTTTCACGGTGGAAGTATATGCACGTTTGGTCCAGTGTTTCTTTCAGGCATACAGCTGAGGGGGCTTCACCCCCCCCCCCCAGAGCAACCCACCACCAACAACAACCCCCCCCCCTCAGAGGAAATTGGGGGGAAATTAAAATCTTATAAAATGAAACAGAAAGTCAACGAAACGTTAGTAAATGACACAAAGTCAACAAAACGGCCACTGTACTAACCAAAAAAAAAATCTTATCAAATCAGACAGAAAGGCAACAAAACGTCCAGTCAACTAAAAAAAAAAAAAGAAAAAGCTTATAAAAAATCTGTAAATACATACACCTTGCCCCCGCCCCCCTCCCCAAACTTGAAAAATGTAACCCCCTGCCCGGAGAAATTGTCTGAAAGAAACACTGGTTTAGTCATGAATAAACAGATATATTCTTTTGTGTTTAATCCTCAGAAAACAAGGTACAGTAGGTCTATTACTCTAGAATTAATTTCAAATCGAAAATAATCCATGTCTGTCCTTGTAGGATAGGAATTCCAATCGAGCAGTTTAAATATAGTTGGAGTCAAGGAATAATTTTCTCCATTGCTTAAGTAGAAGTGGCAAGTGTTCTTTTAACTTTGAGATTGATATTTTATTAATGAAACTTTTGACAAAGGAGTCCTGTGGGTTTATGCTAAGAAATTTTTTTTTTTTTTTTTAATTATTGGATTATTTTTGTTTGTAAAAAATGCAGCATGCATTAGGTTTTTAAATTTGATGTAGCCTAATAAAAATTAGGATTGCAAAGTTGATAATATGCCTCTACTAAATTGCCAGGTTTAAGTTAGTCAACTGGTTTAAAATCTCTGTTGACTAAATTTGAGTTAATTTTTAAATTCTCAATAGCTAATTATTGCCACATTAGGCTACATTAAAATAAAGTATTGATTTTTGACATTAGTGAGTGTAGCTTTTGAATATCATTTTGGGAATTTGTATTTTGAAAAATGTTTTTCTGAAGGCCTTTCCCAACAATAGGGTACTTGAAATCATTATATCACTAAATTTAATTATTTACAGTGGAAAACTCATCAGTATCTGTACTTACCTTAAATACTGTTTCTGAGTTGGAATTTAGGTGGTTAAAAAACATATAAAGGTTTAGTTTATCCAGAGGTGAAATGCAAGACATCTCACCTCAAAGCTGCCAGGGTGCGCTATCAACTCTATTTAAATTTAAAGAGAGTATTAGGGAGGAGGGTGTTTTATATGGGAATGACAGGGGGAGTGAATTGTTGTTCCAAGCAAGAGCGGGTTGTTAAAAAACAAGGGAGAGGCAAAAGTATTGGGCGAAGGAGGGTAATAATTTGTGTAGGTTATGTGGAAAGGGAGAGGAAAATTTAAAGCATATATTTTTATATTGTGAGACTTTATTGAAAGCTAGGGATAATATTAATAAGGTAGGAGGGAGGGGGAAAGAGATGATGAGTTAATAGGGAGATGGTTAGGTTTTAAGGGGGGGAGGAGAGTGGTTGGGTTGGGTTAAGGGGTTATTGGTGGAGTGGGAAAGGGGGGTGGGTTTGGGTAATTAATGGCTAACATTGTTGTCAATGACTCCGGATACAAGGAGGAGCTAGTTTTTCTTTCATTTCATTTCATTTCAGAAAAGTTATTCTACAGAAATTGACTTACTGTATTTATAAGTAATAATATGCTTTCTATAATACATTTAATTTTATTTTGAAATGAAACATAATAAAAAATGTAGTATTATTATTATTTTTTAAATATTGACCTAGCTAGAATGTGTACACTATAAACTTTAATAAAAAGGATTAGCTTAACATCCTGAACATTAGTTCAAACATATGCCTAATTCCTAATCCAAATAATTGAAAATGTCGACATATTTATTTATTTTATTTATTTTTATTAATAAAATCCGTTTTTTTTTCCTAACAAGCCTAAGTCACCGATTCACTTATAAGGACATAATTTGGGCATATTTGACTCCATTAAAGTGATTAGAGTTCAGAATTAATTTAATGGGTAAACATTTAAATCATAATATTACTAAATAATTCGAAATGGTCCTAAATTTAATGTATTCATATAATTTCTTATTTATGTAATTCTTAAAACTGTATTTTTATATATATATATATATATATTTTAAGTTTTATTGTGTTTTCTCACAATATCGTGCTGTGTTTTAATTATTTTCTGCTTATTTACTCTTTAATTTAAAAACTAGAATATCATCTACATCTGAGAATTATCTCATTATAATAAAAAGCCAGTTTGATCATCTTGGTCATAATGTCTGTCACCCTGCATGCTTTCGCTCTATTTTCTGTCCATAGATGTCGCTGTATCTGTCATTTTTGACAGGCTTTTATAGCAAAAAATGGAATGTTGTTGTCATACTCGTAGATGTGACAAATAAACAACAATACAGCAGTAATGTAAGATTGGTGTGCAGCAACATTAATGGCTAAAAGCTCATTATATGCAATACTTGTCCATTGCGTAAAAGTGAATAGTTTTCCATAAAATCGTGCACACTACTGCAGTGAGGCATGCGCAAATAAAAATCAGATAGCCATCATGTTATCTTCATAATTATTGAAAAATTCAAACTTTTACACAGCCATATCCATTTGCTCTTCATCTTGTTATCCATTGAACCAATCATATCTTATGTTTTCTAAGTAGAGGGCAGCACACTCTTGTTTTTGTCTCAATTGATTTAGTTTGAAAACATCGCATTTGAAAATTGACTTTCGTAAAGCAGTAAATAAAGTAAAATTAAAATATTTTACATAATACTAGACGTTTATTGGAATTCATTTTGATGTGTAAAACCAAAAACAATAACAACTGTTAGAAATAAGACGAGGAATATGATTGGCTATTGTATAGAGCAATTTCATTGGTTACAGACACAACCCTGTAAAATACTATGAACAACTTTATGCTTATATCCCTGCAAGCCGAATCAAAATGGATTGGAAACCTGTTCTGTAGAAGTATAAATGAGCCTAAACTGGCCAGACTATATACCGGATGTCAAGGATTCACAAGTTCCGGATAATTCCAGTTCCATTCCGGTACACACAAAGATTTTTTTTTTAGATAGATTTATCAAAAGTGATGAACCAAAGAAGAAATTAAACACTCAAAAGAAGTATAAAATGGATTTTCAAGAAGTAAGAAGAAATCTGTAAATAATATAATATTATATACAGTTTCTAAATAAAAAATAGAGTACTCTGTACTTTTTTTTTTTTAAAAAAAATAGAACTTTACCCATAGTATGTCCCTAAAGAATGCAAATTCAATAGAATGTAAGAATTTAGGTTAAGAAATGGCAGATTGTATTTAGGCTAGGTTACTGGGTTTGATCCTCATCCCATATACAGTATTTAAGCAAGATTTTCTTTTAATGGACTCTCCTATACATTTAAGAAAAATAATTATGAAGCAATTGTCGAAGTGTGTGTGGGGTGCAGTAAGTAATACACAGGACTGCCACATGCTCAAAGATGTGTAAATCCGGGGACAGGTACGATCCCCAGGGGCGTAGTATCTCTCAAATTTTTCAGGGGCCCATGTGATAGGTGGTGTTTTTTAGGGTAATAAAGGTTATCAAATGTCATGTGCCAGAAAATTTCACCACTGAAGCCTGGGCCTCAAAGATGTTAAACCAGAGGTGGGAAAAGCCCCCCCCCCCCTTCCCCTGTGAGAACCAAACAAGTCGAAAGTTAATTGCGTAAACAGATGAAGGGCGTCAATTAGGTGAAGAGGTAGAAGATTGTAACAAAAGCGAAATTGTTCATAATGTATAAAGTTTCGTTTCTGCCTTCGGGCAAAACTTGTTTAAAAAAAAAATTCTGAAGCATTTGGATACTATGATTTAAGCCACTTTAGTTATCTTAAATTTTTTTGAATATGTTTAAGTGTGTAAATGTGTAACTCTTTTTATTGTATAAGATATTATATTTTATGGGTCAAATTTCCTTTTATTAAAAAAAAAAAAAAAATTAGTCAGCAATTTTATTTCAGAAAAAAAAAAAAATGTTAAAATAAAAAATATATTAAAAAATCAATTTGAAAAATTGTATTAGGTATATAATGAAGAATGAAGGAAGTGAATCCTGGGAAAGATACAACCTTTTAACGCCAACGTTTGGCAATGAATTCTGAATTAATGTCAAGTTGAAATAATATGTTTATAAACACTGTTTTGAACTTGTAATTAAAATAAATTAAAATTCATTTAAAAATCAATTTATTTCTCAGTCCATAAACTATCACTGAGTTACAATAATAAAAATTAATCATTTTAAGTCAATGAATTTTAAAAAACAAATTAAATTAAAGCAGCTATAATAAATAGCAATTACAATACTGATCATAATGCTTAATGCTAATAATACAGTTTGGGTGTTAATTTATTTGTTACACAAGTCTATTATTTGTTACATATTAGAGGATGTAAACATAAAGACTAATCTAAGCTTAAACTAATTTCGTCAATAATATATTTGAATAAATTATATCTGAAGAGCCGACAGAATGGATTAGTAATAATGAATATATGAGTAATTGCGAAAATTTTAACAAGATTTGAAATACCTATTGATGAGATTTTAATGGTTTTAGATGACTTGTGTTGATTTATTTAATAAAATTATAATGAACGTTTTCTTACCTATATAATGTGTCAGCAGATAGGCCGAGCTAATGGGGTCAATCATGTATTGTGTCGCCAGACACAGGGGTAGTGAATATAAACTAGAAAACTGGTTTCTAAGAGACAACCGGATTTCTATAAATGAAAAGAAAAATTAATATTAAACATATAAGAAAAAAATTGATTTTTTTTTTTTAATATGAACTATTAAAATACGAATAAAATATAGAATGCATTAAAATAATGATGTAGTCTACAGTAAAATACTTCTTATAATAGTTTCTATTTAAAAAAATTTAAAAAAGATTATTGGAATCAATGAATGATAAAGGTTAATTTTTTTTTAAAGGGATCTTAACCCTTATTATGCCTTAATAACAATAGGGAAAAACATACAATATAATAAAAACATAACTATCAAAATATGACAATGTACCGGTATGTAAAAGATTGTTACAGGACATTTCAGCAACAATCAGGGTCCCCCACACATAGGGGTTAGAATGGGGCTGTAGGCCTGGGTGTTATGTATGAGAAAACTGCATAGTTATGACCAGGGGTGATGTGGAAGGGGGGGGGGGACATAGGCCTGGCCAAGGAGCCT
>PXIH01S0004113.1:0-10424 GCA_003024985.2 Euperipatoides rowelli | reverse complement strand
GCTTCTTATTGCATGTTGCAGGAGTACTGTATGACAACAGGCACTGGAATATTACAAGTGTTTTCAATAATAATTATAAAACTACTCTATTAGTAATGCTTATTATAAGACAAATATATTCCTCTATTATATTCTCTAATAAATAATCCTTCGAAAAATATTGTTTCTTCCTATAATCTAATATAAGCCGAACAATCATATAAAGAAAAGTTAAAGCTGCTCCTCACCTTTATAAATATGCATGCATGGAATTTAACGGTTACCAAAAAAGGGGTCCAACATAATCATACTCTTATTTTTTTAGTCAATTTGTTGGGCTTAAACAATAGTATAATATTAATAAGACAAAGACGCCCTCTATTATAGTTTTTAATAAATAATCCTATGAAAAATACTGTGTCTTCCTATATTCTAATATCTAAGTATGAACAATATTGTTTTCTACGCGTTATCACTAATAAGATAATAGTCATAAGATCAATACATCAAAATTAATAATACTAAGAAAAATAGTGTTCTACATTATAAAACCACATAATGTTCAAATAATATTAATAAGTGTACTCGAATAATAAGACAAATACATAATGCACATCTATTATTTACCATGTTTCTTACAATATAATTATTTTAATCTAAGTGGGAATGTATAATACAGTATGGGAATATTATTGAGCATGCTCTGATGATAAAAGATGGGGAAAACTGCATTTTATATAATAAGATAATTTACAACTGTCACCCAGTAGATTGAAAACTATTGCCAATAATAAAAGCAAGCAATCCTGATGAGTTTAACCTACAGTATAATAATAGTATTTCTAAAGATAGTTATGGTAATATTTTATTATTATTATACTTCAATATTTCAAAAGTAATGAATAATCCATGTCAAATTCAATCAAATATTAAACATAGTCCAATGTATATTCATTATTCTTCTGCGTTGAAGGATATGAACACAATTCTAGGACACACTGGGATTAAACTGGCATTATATTCATATATTCCATTTAATATTATCGACTTTGTTATAAAAACATAATTTAATGGACTATCAGTTATGAAAAAATTGTTGAAAAATGTAACATAAGAATTACTCCCAATTGCTCTAATGACGGAAATATTAATAATACCATTTTTTTAATGCATTTACTTTTTGCAAGTTTGATCTTGGCTAGATATCTCTTACAAATTAATCTTAACAAATATCAAACCTGAAAAATTTAATATTTGTAAAGATCAATAATGCTATCAAAATAAGATTTATTACATATCTATGTTTGGATTATGGAAAATAAGATGCTTTAAAAAAATTTTAAGATATTCTCAATCCCTGAAAATAACTATTTCAAAAATTTATAAAAATGATCCAAACTATCGACATATGAGTCTTTTGAAAAGTATTGGAATTCTTCTCACATTCCAACAACCAGAGTTATCTTTGTGTAAACTTTATTTTCACCTCCTCCCACCTCCCCTTTTCCATTTAGCTAGTCTTTAGCACCCATAAAGGAAAATTGATGAAAAAGTATGCAAAAATAATGAATATGTTTTATTAAAATACTAGGTTAAAAGTCCGTCAAAAATGACGGACATTATTTCTTTCTTCTTAGCTTGCTATAACAGTGACATCTATGGACAGAAAATTGAGCAGCGTAACAGACATCATGACTGATAACATGCTGATAGGTCTGTAATTTTTAAATCTTTTATAGTTTGTGCCCACACTATACAGAACTATTTTTCACTAGTAGCTGACTAAATTAAAGTAGCTGACAATACTTTGGCTTATAATGATATACATACATACAAACTGGCAGAGTTCCTGTGTATCATTTTATTACTTATAGGGTCATACTAAATCAATTGGTCAATTTTGAACCCTATAGGTTAAATAGATCAAAGGCTGTAGGAATCATTGTGTGACAGACAGACATTTATTTTATATATACTATAAAGATTAAAAAATCTAATTACCATGTAGTGGGTGGAAAAATACAATTTTTTATAATTTGAAATTCTTTTTTTTTTTTTCCTTCATTTTTTAAAGGAATTTGACAATTTTAGGAATATTAATATACATTATAGTCTAGATAATTTTATGAAAATTTGAGTAAAAAAATTCAATATAAATATTAAAAGTTTATTTTTAAAATTATACTATACATTAAAAAAAAAAAAATCCAAGTAGCTGTATTTTAAAAATTATATATATATTTAAATATATTCATAACCTAATTTGAATTTGAAACATAAAAATGTATGATAATAATATTAAAACTTAAAAGGTAATTTATGGGGAAAAAATAAAACATGTTAATATAAGTATTAATTTAATACATATAAATTACATGAGTGCATAAACAGTAGTGATTGTCTTAAAACGGTAATTGACATTATTATTCATATCAATCACTAGATGTTAATTAATGAAAGTTAATGACAAAAAATAGAACAAATTATCCAAATTAATATATCTTGGAATATTTTTCTTTTTATTTATTTTAAATTGCCTATTTAGCACACAATATAGGAGATGCATCTCCTAGGCATATACTATAAACATAATCAGCATGAGTTTGAATACTTAGAAAGCAATGTTAATCAGTGATTTGGTCTTGGTAAGACCAGTGTGACTTGTTATATGATTTTGACTATTGATATAGAATGAACAATATTTCATAACTTACCATAACATTGACATTGTTCTATGCCAAGCTGTTACAGGTTGGAAAATTTCTATAAATCTCTTATTATTTGCTAACTTTTTTTGTTTTTTTAGTGTAATAGAATGAATGGGTAAGCAATTGTTTATTGGTGCCTCAGTTTAGATTAACCCAATCATTCTAAAGCATATCATTTTCCTATCCGTAATATGTATATCATGTTCTTTGCATCAAATCTATTGCAGATATGAACTTTTCTTTCACTCATACAGCTGTCAGCACCTTATCGATCTCCATTCCTATCTTCCTAAGATATTTATGATCTGTGATCAGGTGTTTTCGTCAATAACTAACTTTTGGAATTATTTAAATTATTTTATATTTTTTAATTTGTCATTAAGCACATGAAATAAACTAGACCATTTGCCATTAGATAATTTTGTTCATTTTTTTTTTTTGCAAACGGTCTGACACTGCTCGAGTGGCGGGTTGCTTTGTTAGATTTGGTTTTTCAAAATGGTGTACAAAAAAATTATTATTATTCAACTGTGGATTTATTAAAGGGATTGAAATTGTTATATAAAAACTGAATGATTACAATATCTTAGATGACAATGGAGTAATAATTATTCTTTTTAATCATCTGCAATCCAAATCATGAATTTTACATTGATTTTTTTTTGAGGCAAAATACATCAATTTTAAATATTCCGATATGAAGAACTGCCCAAGTTCTTACCTGAACAGATTGATATAATAATTTGATAATTCCGGTCTTTGTGAAATAGTCTTCGATACAATTTTTTTTTTTCATTTTACTAATCATTTAGAATTTCATCTTCCCTTGCATTCAGAATTATTGATGTATAAATAATGCTACTTTGCTTCTCAGGATCATTCATCTATAAAATTAAATATCTATGTGACCAGGTGCCACCAAAATAATGAAATGCATTGAGAAAAATATAATGATAAACATGCCTAGAGACATGGGTGACCAAATCACAGTATAGAAGACATGGTATTTTCTTTAACTCCTTAGCTGTCAGCACATCATCAATCTCCATTTGTATCTTTGTTTATCAGTGAGTGATCAAATCTATAGAAGACATGATCTTTTCTTTAACTCCTTAGCCATCAACACATTATCAATCTCCATTTGTATCTGTCTGTGCATCAGTGAGTACATGATATTTTCTTTAACTCATATAGCTGTCAGCACATTATCACTCTTCATGTTTATCTTTCTAAGATATTTTATGATCTGTAAATGTTGAGAGTCACTCCCAGAATTATTTGCCATATTTAAGGAGCTTCTTGATAATAAATAAAATACTATATTATATAGAAATATTGATTTAATGCATTTTAAATTGAAATTTTCTATGAGAGGAAAGATTCATGTAACCCTCCTCGATGCTAGGTGGCACATCGAACTTTGTCATCACATTCTGAGATTTTCATAATATCAAACAAATAATATTTTTTTATAAAATTAAAGTGTTTTATGTGTTCTTGATATTCTAAATTGCATAAAGTTAGAAGTTACTAAAAGCAAGTATATTACCCCTCAATCTTAAAACTCACCATTTCCTATTTCAATCAACATTATAACAACATTGCTTAATAAATATTGTACTTCAAAATGAACCCAAAGGCTATAAACATATCAAAAAAATCAGGATATCATAACNTCTCCATAAACTATATTTTATTGACAAAAATGATTAAAGAAGTCAGCTATCACAATTTATATCCTATACTGTGATTTGGTCACCCATGTCTCTAATTTATTGCTCTGTGTTTTATAATCCTGATGTAGCACCTTCAATGGCTGCTTGCTTGTATATAGTTGTATGGATTTTTGGGCAATCAATAGCGGAAAACATTGGGTTATTTGAAAAATTATTGGATTATTGGAACGAGTATAGGAATGGCATCGATTTTTCTGCTGTTGAGGTCTGTAATTTATACATTGGTTATGAGTTTCATGTTTCATTGACAATTTTTTAACGTTTATTAATTTATTCTTTTTCTTTATCGTTAATTGGATTTCATTCCTTAAAATTTGTATTCAATGTTACTAGGTTGATAGAGCCTAGGATTTAGTTGTCAGTTTTCTACAATGATTAATGCATTTAGCGGTTATCCTGTTTCTGTGTATTTTGAGTGATACTGAGATACTTTTCATTTCCTGGACTTTAGTGAACTGTTATGCCTACTGTATATATTTATTTGGAATGGTATTTTAGAAACATTGATTGGATAATATATTGAATGTCTCAAAAACATTGAACTTAAGTTGTTTTATTTTTAACTATGAATTTTATCGGAACCAAATTTATTTATTGATTAGCCTAACGTTTC
Source organism: Euperipatoides rowelli (assembly GCA_003024985.2). Lineage (NCBI taxonomy): Eukaryota > Metazoa > Onychophora > Udeonychophora > Euonychophora > Peripatopsidae > Euperipatoides > Euperipatoides rowelli. Next base: position 5,388 of record PXIH01S0004113.1, on the reverse strand, counting down.
TTTCTTCTGGTATTGTAGAATTTCATGTAATTTTTAAATGTAATTTTCAATCAAAACTTATTTGTCATTGTAACCCACATTCTGTTTGGGCTAGGGTTACAAGTTTTAATTTTAAATAGAATGAATATTTGTTTTGTAGTGTGTGTTTTAGTTGAAAATAAAATAAACCCCTATAATAATATTTTAAAATCAGAAACAAATTCTTTAACACAACAATAAATAAAAGTGTATTTTGAGCATTAAATAAACAATATTTCATATTTTGGTATTTTAGTACTAACTGTGTACATTGTAAATAAATAAAAATGTCTTTTTTTATTTAATTATGGTATATATTGTATATATATTAAAAAATCAATCTTTCAACATTAGTTTAATTTTATTACATTTTTATTGTAATGGCTCTTACATAAAATGTACTATGACAATCAAATTCACTATTTTATGACATACAATATAACAATATTTTAGGACATTCTCTTGAAAACAAATTTTATTAATATTTCAGTAAAATGCAGCAATAAAATAGTAACCAGTTTTAAAAATACAAAAACTCAGGCTTCAAATTATTGGAATTACCAGGACATGACAAGGAAATATAATGACTGAATAAGTCGAAAAAGCAAATCTAATTATAACTCAAAATATTAAAATGAATTAGAGACTATTTACCATGTCAAAGAAAAGATTATTTGAAATTCTACATTGTACGAATAATAATAATCTTTTCTTCCTGTAGAAATCCAAAATTTTTGATGTGAAGGAAAGTCTAATTTAATTTTTAAAAACCAAAATTACATTTTTTTAAAAAAGGAATTTAATAAAAAGATTTTATTTGGAGAAAATTGAGGAGGGTGATGGGTTTAATCCACCATGGTGGATGAGTCTGACAAACAGTGTTTTTAGAATTATAGAAAGAATCTCTTGTCTGCATGGCAACTGAAGTCCAGAAGACAAATTTATTGTGCATCTCTTTGTCATTTAGTTAATTAGATTCTCTAATTCTTAGAATGCAACATCTGCTTCTGGTGACTAAATTCTGAAACATTGTTATATAAGTTTGTCACTAATCGTATAATTTATTATTAATCGAAACTTTTTACTATTTTTGTTTAAATTACATCAAATATTTTTCATGAATCATAATAATATCAAAGAAGCTAGCACCCTTTGAAATTAAACCAAATTGTTCAAACTTAGCTACAATTTTTATAGCATAGTTAGTATTAAGACTTTTTTCCATAAATTTTTTTTTTTTTTTTATAATATTGAAGATAATTATTATAACGTATATATTTATTCAAATGAACATAAAATAAATCTCTTAGCCCAAGAGGGATATAGAAAATAGTTACAGACTATTACTAGAATTAGTAAAATATTACAAAGATTCAAAATCTATTAAGATAAAAAAAAACAATAAAAATAAAATTTCATTAATTAAATAGAGTTCAACATCTTAATCATCCCAGGTATTGCAGAGTTAGCATATCTATTTGTTCTAATATAATTAATAAAAATTTTTTTAGAATTCCTAGTACCATATCCAGACATATCAAAATGCTTAATTGGTAAATAATCAGGATTATTGACAAAAAACGATATTGAAAACTTCTGAAGTATACTTAATCTTCTGTCTTTCAGTGAATCCAAATTCAAAGAGATAAGGGCATCTTCATAAGTAATAGAAGACGAACCCAGCACAATTTTAAGTGCATGTTTTTGCAAACTTTCAATGTCTAAACTTTGCGCCTTAGTCAACGATCCAGCCCAAACAACTGAGCAGTATTTCAGGCAAGGTCTTAAATAATAGACATATACCATTTTCAAAATATTAATATCAACACCGATATGCTTCAGATTATATAGCATATAAAACCTTTTATTAGTCCTACCAATAAAATAGTTTATATGCGCATCCCACTTAAAATCTGCCTGAACTATCAAACCCAAGATCCTATAACTATCCACCGAAGCAAGTTTAACTCCATGTAAATTAATATCAATATCAATGGTAGATCTTGTAAAGTTGTGCACCATATAACAAGACTTATCTGGATTAATCAACATTCCACATTTCGTAGAATCAATATTAAAAAATGAGACTCTACTGCCACCTTGACTTAATTTGATTTGCTAATATTTGAAAAATAAAAGTAAAATAAAGAACATTGAACTTTAAACAAGGGTGAGGAAAAAACAAACCTCCCATATTTTAAAGGTTAACAAATAGTCATAGTAAATACTATTCAAATATTTTAGTACATAATCTGAAAGTGCATGCAATACAGTTTATTTTAAATTGATTTTAAATGATATCGTCTAGATGGTGACCTTGTCAGTTGTGAGCAGAACACTGTTCACAGGCACATTTTGAACAATAACTGCACAACATGTTATTCTTTTATCCAAATCATGTTCATTAAATTCTTGAATAATACATCATTTTAAACAGATGGAACTTAATCTTGGCATGTAAACTTATTCTGGTAGGTCAATGAGAGAAGCCCAAACCAGAACATATGAACTGAACGTTTGGGCATTTGTACAGTGTTGACAGATTCTGGCATCCTAACACTCCATGGTCTTCTAGGTAGTTTGTGTTTTAAAGCCAAACCTGCAGTCCTGAAATTGCAATATATAGCAATATGGGTTTTCAGCCAAGAGCAGCAGCATTTCGACCAAGCATGAAGTGGGTGCAAAAAATATTGATTGTTTTGGATAAATAATTCAATAACAAATGCATGATGCCCACCCTTGCAAGACTTGATGGTAACAAAAAATGATATGGCAGAGGCTAATAGAAGAGACCACTATACACACCTCCACTTTACTAGCGCCAAACCAATGGATGCAAAAATTCAGGAGGTTTAATGGCCTCACCCTGTACCACAAAAGGGTGTCAATTTGTTTCATTTTATTATTTTATCTACATCCTTCCAATTTAGTGCCTGATTAACAAGGGGGAGCATGCCCAGGGCCTCACCTACAGAGAAGACCATACAATCTGAGTTGAATTTTATTGTTGTTGTAAGATCTATAACATAAGATCAATTTCATCTTTTCTTATTTTAATGAACAGAAAATATTGTCGTTTTGAAAAATAAAAAAATAGCATTTTTCAAAATAAATGAAAGCAAACAATAAATATTTATAATTATTATTTTCAGTATTCTTTCTGGTTTAATTTTCATTTATTTTTAAAAATTCTACCATAGTTTAGGAAAGAAGTAGAATACAAGTTTATAATTTGATTTTAAGCAATAATAAAAAAAATGCTGTACTGTCTGTTATGTCTACGGATAGTCTATAGAGACCCTTCGACTTCACCAACACATAGCGGTGAATCAGAAACTGTGTAATTGTTTTCCAAAATTGAATGTGGCTTTCCAATGATCCATTCTTTACTTTTAAAAAAATATGTTAATTTTTATATGAAAATCAGCTTCTTTCAGCATTTTAAAATTTTTGCATCACTATCATACTCATACTTAGTCCACTATTTGAGTTTGATGTGGCTTTTACCTAATAAAAATAAAATCTTTTCAGCTAACTGCATTCACTTCGTTAACTTCTTGGTTAGCTTTAATAAATATAACTTAGCAAAGAAGATCTGAATGTATTTATTTTAAATAATATAATATTTAAAAAAATACAATAATGTACTAATATGTCAAATAAAGGCATTCCGGTTATGTAAAAGAAAATAAATTAATAATAAAACTTGTATGATAATAAAAAAAAAATTGATGTCATGATCCAAGAATTCAATATTGAATGGTAGTATCATCTTTATCGGTTGTATATTTTGGTAGTAACCAAAAATACTAAAATGATGACATCCACCTAGTAATTGCCAAGTGTTTCTAAAACAGTAGAAAAGATGACAGATAAGCTAATGTTGTGATAAAAGTTTCTAAAATAGTCTATTGTTGTTTCCCCAACTCTTCTATAAAATTATTAACACTATGAGAAAAATGTCTCCATCTTTAAACTTTTAAATATTTTATGAAGTGATATCCAAATATTTAATCAGATAGTAGTAACTCTTCATTAATACAAATGAAATCAATTTAATTGCATCCTACAAACATTAGTCATGGTTACATGCTTGTAAACATAAAAAGAGATAATTACATAATGTATCTACAGATTGCTGAAGATTTTCTGTCATCACTTTCAAACCTTAACAATAATAACTTCTGTCATACATGAATTAATAAGTTCACCAACAACCTATATTCATTTAAATTCTTACACAGTCCATTACTTATTCATTATCCAATTACCTATGCCATGTAGTTTTACCTTATTTTAACTTTCAGTAAAAAAATATATTTGCCACATTACACATGCTATTCAAGTGCTTTCTTATACCACAGAGACACAATTCAGCCAACACACAAATAATATAAAACTGTGACATCCAGTATTATGAGATTGCCTGAATAATACAAAACAACAACTGATAATATGAGACCAAAGCTACTGTGTATTAATATCACTTAAGTTATCATGAACAAAATACACACACGGTACAGGTTGTTTCTTAACAAACTGTGTATACAATTATATAGATTATTTTTTAAAAAATCATAAAAATAAGGAGCAAATGCTTTCAATCTGTTTAAAAGAGTTGCTTCAGCCTTCACCCAATCATCCTATTACCCATTAAAGCTTAAATTTATTATTTTTCTGGAATTATGGCATTACTAAAATTATCTTGATGTGAATTTATTAGTAATTGTAATTGGTTAGTTAAAAAAATACTGGTAACTATAGCATGTGACTTTATTTGTAAAGCAGACTTAACTGTAACCAGTTATTTAAAAAAATTTAAATGTTTAAATCTAGGAAACATATAATCTATTCGCCTTTCCAACCTGTACTGAATTCTTTCATCTGTGATGATGATGCTCTTGTATTTTGAACATCTCTCAGTAAATACCAAATACGCAGAGTATATATAAAAAGATCTTTACAGCTTTTATTAGAACGCAAGAAATTTGAAATTATGATCTCAGCAGAATAAGATACAGCATAATTTAAAGTTTTACTGGTTAATTGAAATCTCTAACATTCAAAGTGTCTATTAGTTGCACATAAAATGTCTAGATGGCATTCCAGCTCTTGCCTCCATATATATCAAGAGCTGGAATGCTTTCTAGACATTTTACATGCAACTAATGGTGCACATGTTAGTGATTTCAGTATACCAGAAATCATTTTTCAATTCTGTTCTATCTTAATCTGCTGAGATCAGAATTGTAAGATTTATAATAAACTAGCTAAGGTACCCGGTGTTGCCCGGCCATTTTAGAACTTCTCTGCCTGCATTATCCCTTAATGCTACTCTCCTCCTTAATCCCACCCTCCTTTAATCCCAAT
>PXIH01S0004112.1:20576-34085 GCA_003024985.2 Euperipatoides rowelli | reverse complement strand
TTACCTTAAAAGTCATGTTTAATTCATCATTTCTTCATATTCGATTAAATAATTAAGATAATCTCAGTTTATTAAGCTGTTTTCAAATTATGAAACGTACAGCATGACATCAAGACACGTCATCTTGATAGTGCTGTATTCTTAGTATACAACATATCGGGAATTTGGTCTAGCAAACCGCATTGAAAATAAAGTACAATAGCTTATGGTAAAAATAAAATATCCCTTAGCAATAATATTAACAAATAATTCTATTTTTTTTTTTTGGAATGCAAACTCATTGGGTTTAAATGCAAAATAAATAAGTTTCCCAATTAGGAAACAATGTAGGCTATTTATTATAATTCTGAATACATAATACAATATATTAATAACAAACAGTTGATACAGAATGAAAAAAAAAACCTACTGTATAATACAATTTCAATTTTTCACAGGAAAAAGCTCCAGAAAATACATTAAATCGANCTNACTCCATAAATNNCAATATAAAGATTCTTAAACTNCAAAGTGAGACCGCTCATGGCCATGGCTCGTGTTGTTGTTTTGTGATATTCTAGGCACTGTAGTTTTGTGTTCTTCAACATTTTGTAAACTAACCTAACACAAGTTCATAAGGAAAAACTGAAATGCAAATAAATTCATAACTTATTTTTATTAAATGGGATTTACATTAAATTTAATTTGCAGAATTGTATTTATTTAATAAACTTTATTATAACTCTAGATCTATATGGTGTCTAATAGCCTACGGTAGGCTACTCGTAAGTTATTATCAATGGGCTTTTTCTTTGCATCTAAACCCAACCAATGTTCAAATACAAAAAAAATAAAATTGAATGAGCCGTTAATATTATTGCTAAGGGATATTTTATTTTTACTGTAAGCTATTTTACTTTATTTTCAATGCGGTCTGCTAGACCAAACTTCCAAGATGTTGTATACTAATAATACAATGCCTAAAACAACAGCGCTATCAAGATGACATGCCTTGATGTCATGCCGCATTTTTCATAATTTGAAAACGGCTTGATAAACTAATATTATGTTAATTATTTAATCGAATATGAAGAAATGATGGTAAAACTAAACCATTTTAGCTTTAGTTTACATTAGCACTGTACAAATACATAAAATAAGATAAGATAAGATAAGATAAGATAAGATAAGATAAGATAAGATAAGATAAGATAAGATAAGATAAGATAAGATAAGATAAGATAAGATAANATAAGATAAGATAAGATAAGATAAGATAAGATAAGATAAGATAAGATAAGATAAGATAAGATAAGATAAGATAAGATAAGGTAAGGTAAGATAAGGTAAGGTAAGACAAGACAAGCTAATCTAACTAAGCTAAGCTGAGCCAAGCCGAGCCGAGCCGAGCTGAGCTGAGCTGGGCCTAGGCGAGCTGGGTCAAACCGAGATAAGAGGAGAGGAAAATAGGAGAAGAGAGGAGAAGAGGAGAGGAGAAGAGGAGAGAAGAAGAGGAGAGGAGAAGAGGAGAGGAGAAGAGGAGAAGATAAGAAGAGAGGAGAAGAGGAGAGGAGAAGAGTAGAGGAGAAGAGGAGAGGTGAAGAGAAGAGGGGAGAGAGGAGGAGAAGAGAGGAGGAGAAGAGAGGAGGAGAGGAGAAGAGGAGAGGAGAAGAGAAGTAGAGAAGAGAAGATAAGAGGAGAAGAGAAAAAGAGGAAAGGAGAAGAGAAGAGAAGAGGAGAGGAGAAGAGAAGAGAAGAGAAGAGAAGATGATAAGAGAAGAGGAGAAGAGAAGAGGAAAGGAGAGGAGAAGAGAAAAGGAGAAGAGAAGATGAGAAGAGAAGAGGAGAACAAAAGAGAAGAGAAGAAGAGAAAAGGAGAAGAGAATAGGAGAATAGGAGAATAGGAGAAGGGGAGAAGAGAAGAGGAGAAGAGAAGAAGAGGAGTAGAAAATAGGAGAAGAGAAGAGAAGAGAAGAGGATAAGAGGAGAGGATAAGAGAAGAAGAGGAGAAGAAGAGGAGAAGTGGAGAAGAGGAGATGAGGAGAAGAGAAGAGGAGAGGAAAATAGTAGAGGAGGAGAGAAGAGAAGATGACAATAGATGAGGAGAAGATGAGAAGAGGAGAGGAGGAGAAGAAGAGAAGAGGAAATCAGAAGAGAAGAAGAGAAGAGGAGAAGAGAAGAGGAGAAGAGAATAGAAGAGGAGAGGAGAAGAGAAGAAAAGAGGAGAAGAGAAGAGGAGAAGAGAAAAGGATAGGAGAAGATAAGAGAAAAGGAGAGGAGAAGAGAAGAGGTTAAGAGAAGAGAATAAGAGAAGAGTAGAGGATAAGAGAAGAGTAGAGGAGAAGAGGAGAGGAGAAGAGAAGAGGAGAAAAGAAAAGGAGAAAAGAAGAGGAGAAAAGAAGGGGGGAAAAGAAAAGGAGATGTGAAAAGGAGAGGAGAAGAGAAGAAGAGATGAGAATAGGAGAGGAAAAGAGAAGAGGAGAAGAGAAGAGGAAAGCAAAGAGAAGAAGTGGAGAGGAGAAGAGGAGAGGAGAAGAGGAGATAAGAGAAGAAGAGAAAAGGGGAGAGAAGAGGGGGGATAAAAGGATGAGAGAAGAGGACAGAAGAAGAGGAGAGAAGAGGAAGAGAGAAGAGGAGAGAAGAGGAGGAGAGAAAAGGAGAGGAGAAGAGGAGGAGAGAAGAGAAGGAGAGAAGAGGAGGAGAGAAGAGGAGGAGAAAAGAGGAGGAGAGAAGAGGAGGAGAGAAGAGGAAGAGAGAAGATGAGGAGAGAAGATGAGGAGAAAAGAGGAGGGAGAAGAGGAGGAGAGAAGAGGAGGAGTGAAAAGGAGGAGAGAAGAGGAGGAGAGAAGTTGAGGAGAGAAGAGGAGGAGAGAAGAAGAGGAGAGAAGAAGAGGAGAGAAGAAGAGGAGAGAAGAAGAGGAGAGAAGAGGATGAGAGAAGAGGAAGAGAGAGGAGGAGAGTATATAAGTGGAGAGAATAGAAGAGGAGAGAAGAGTAGAAGAGAAGAAGAGAACAAAAGAGAAGAGGAGAAGAGAAAAAGATAAGGGAAGAGAATAAGAGGAGAAGAGAAGATAAGAGAAGAAGATAAGTAGAGAAGAGAAGAAGAAAAGAGGAGAAGAGAAGAGGAAGGGAGAAGAGAAGAGGAAAGAATAAGATAAGAGGAGAAGAGAAGAGGAGAGGAGAAGAATAGAAGAGAAGAGTAGAAGAGAAGAGAAGATAAGAAGAGAAGAGGTGAAGTGAAGAGGAGAAGAGAAGAGGAGAAGATAAGAAGAGGAGAAGAGAAGAGGAGAAAAGAAGAGGAGAAGAGCAGAAGAGAAGAGGAGAATAGAAGTGAAGAGAAGAGGAGAGAAGAAGAGAAGAGAAGAGGAGAAGAAGAGAAGAGATGGGAAGAGAAGAGGAGTGAATAGGAGAAGAGAAGATAAGAGAAGAGAAGAAAAGAAGAGAAGAAGAGGAGAGTAGAAGAGAAGATAAGAGAAGATAAGAAAAGAAGAAGAGGAGAGTAGAAGAGAAAAGAAGAGGAGAGGAGAAGAGGAGAAGATAAGAGGAGAAGAGAAGAGGAGAAGAGAAGAGGGGAAAAGAGAGAGGAGAGAAGAGGAGAGAAGAGGGGAGAGAAAAGAGAAGAGCAAAATAGAGCAGATAAGAGAAGTGAAGTGAAGAGAAATGAAGAGAAGAGATGATAAATTATATTTCCATAAACTTATACAAGTATTGGAAACATCAGGTACATAATAAAATACATAAAAATAATTACAATAAGTGTATATCAAAACATCAAACAAATAATTATATCAAAAGAAAACCTAAAAAAAAAGACGACCCCCAGCAATACAGATCTTCAATACTGTAAGCATAAACATCTAGAAGCCGAAAATCTCTTTAGACTTCTACAAACCAAACTCCTAGTTTCAATCATTTTACTGTCATTAGGTAACCTGTTAAAATATCCATACCAGCTATTATAGCATCCTTTTTATAAATTTCCAAGTTGTGCATGTGAACTCGTTTGAATTTTTATTTCTGGTGGAGTGTTCATGTTTAGAATTATAATTCAAAGCATGATAATATTTAGCAAAACTTCTCACCTCCTATAAATAAATAGCAAAAACAGTCAAATCTCAAACTTTATAAACAAGTCTCAACATGAATCTCTTGGACCTAGTTTACCCATGTACTTTATTGCTCTCTTTTGTAATATAAATATTCTGTTCATATTTATTTTTGCTGCTGCTCACCATGCCACCATAATACCATATTTCAGGTTTGAGAATATTAAGCCTTAGTAAATTGTTTTCATCATATCTAATCCAGCAATTCCTGTTAATCTTCTTAAAATGAAAAGATTAGAGCTTATTTTACTACATAAAGTATCAATATGGAAGTTCCACTTAAGTTTGTTATCTACCTTTAAACCTAAGTAGTTCCAGTTTTCCACTTCATCAATGGTTGAATTTTCAATCTTTATGCCCATTTTAATTTTGCATGGCTTCCTTTCAGATTAAAAAGTATAAATTTTGACTTTTCCCCATTCAAGTGAACATTCAGTATATCCAGGTTATTTTTTAGTATTTCTACGTCCCTATTTATGTTATAGTTAAGCTCTATTATACTTTTACTTGAGCAAGTCAAAGAGATATCTTCGCACACATTGTTAAATTACTATCTATCCCTCTGCATATTTCATTGCTATACAAAATAAATAGTATGGGACCTAGGATTGATCCTTGAGGAGCACCACATGGAATTGTTTTCATATTATATCTATATCTAATAGCTTCCTCCTTATAATTATATACAATTTTTACACCTTGTTTTCTGTCAGACAAATAAGAGGTCATCCATTTAAGTGGAATACCCTTAATTCCATATTTTTCTATTTTATGCAACAGAATAGAATGATCTACACAGTCAAATGTTGTTTTTTTATTATTCAGAAATATATCACAAACCATGTTATGACCAGATTTTCAATTACAGAGTGAAGCAGATTTGTACAGCATCTATTGTGGATCACTTTTCTCTGAAACCAAATTGTTCATTAACCAGAATATTATTTTTTTCAATAAAATTTAGTAATTTATTTAATATGACATATTCAAAGATTTTTGCAATAGCTGATAGTAATGTTATGGGTCTATAAATTTGAATTTCTTCTCTACTCCCTTTTTTAAAGATAGGCTTCACTACACAAATTTTTAGATAATTCGGGAACAAATCTTCTTCCATCGATCTGTTTATAATATCTACTAGACATGTCACTATGTGTTTTCACACCTTTTTTAACAACACTATGAATATTCCATCAAATCCCATTGATTTTTTTTGTTCTTTAGTTTATTGAATACCAGATTTATTTCATTTTCATTAGTTGTATAGAAGAAAATAGAGTTTTTATTATAAATAAGAGGACCTTTAACAATAAATTATTTTAAGATCAGTGTTCTTTTCTAAACATAAAGATTTGTTAAATTTAAGATCATCTTCCACTTTAATGTAGTAGTTGTTGAACATTTCTATAATTTCATCAGGGCTGGATATGGTAGATTAGTTTATTTTCAGATTAATATTTTTCATATATTTTATACCAAGGTTTATTTCTCTTCATTTTAGGTTTAGGTTTATTTCTTTAATTATGAGTTCTAGAGCTGTTTGTAATGTTATCCAAATCAAATATTAGTTTAACATTTATATATGCACAGTAGTGACAAAGTAGAGTAATCGCACACTGTGGAATAGCACACAGCCTGATAGAAAATTATTCTAAAAGGCATCTCTTAACAAAGTAATTATATCTCAAAGCTTCATGATTATAAGCATTACAGAAGCGAAATGATTCTTCCCATTCATAATTAAGTGTTTATGTTTTTTTATAGTATGAGTTCTTTTAAAGCTAAATATTAGGCTACATTAATGTGACTGCTTTTTTTATGCAACTTACATAGAAAATATTATAAAACAAGAATTTAATATAAAATAACTTGTATTTGATGGCATAGAACAGTAACTGTGAACCTACGACATGCATATCACTAGGTGACAAACGAACATGATTTGAGTGGCACACCACATGAACACATGCACGGGATAGTATTGTATGTATAATAAATAGGAAATTGTGTTTGTGATAACTGATGCTGCACCAAATATGATGGGTAAACATAATGGTTGGGTAAAATTTCTTAATCAAGAAGTTCAGCACCCTATTGTACAGTTCCATTGTATTATACATAGGGTTCATATCCATCCCGTTTTTTATAAAAAACGTTCCCTTTAATTGGCTTCCCTGTCCCGGTGTCCCAACAAGGCCAAGTGGGACACCTTTATGTCCCTTATTTCCATAGTGTCCCATTTATTTTAAATAATAATAGCAAAGAAACCTTGAATAAATTTCAGTAACAATCTTAATCATGAGTCATGACTCGTTATTAAAAGTTTCTAACAGGAAAATTACAATTGCATCATTATAAGAGTATGCTAGCCTACTTTCTGGCAGTCAGGTGATCGGGAGGGTGCTATATTAATCAAAATTGTCCCTCAAACATAATTACAACTTTCTAAATGTCAAAGTGAAGTCCGCTCGACCGTGGCCTGAAGCTCCAACATAAGACTTAATTAAACTCATCTAATAAATACATGATATTTACCCTGTAGGCTAAGTATCTTTTATAAATATTTGAAAACTAGATTAAACTATTTAATGAGAAGTTATTTTATAATGATAATAAATTAAAGTCAAAGTGTATTTAATTCAGATACATCTTGTATGATGTCAATCTTAATTAATTAACTTTAACAAACATATAATAAGCAGACATGTANAGCCAGAAATTCTTTAGGCAGAACTTATAAATTTCAAATCAATAGCTTGGTATCTGATATTTGTAGTTGTAAAGGATAGTGTGCATACAACATGAACTTTCAATTTTTATATATCTCCTTACTATTAATTAGCTCTTCAAAGATGCCAACAAATAACTAGAAATATGATTTATAAAATTAATCAAACTGAGTTGTAAGCAGGCTGAAATATATTTATAATATGCATGTTGACTGTTAAAAATTGTGTGAAAATAAAGCTTGCTTTTATTCATAACATTAATCGGTTGGATCTAAGAAGTACTGTATAACCTGCCTCATCTAAACATTCTATCTGNTGACTTACTTAATGAGCATTCTGTAAATACTTTAGAAGACTGTGTTTTGTCAAAATGTCATATGCATATTCTGAAATAAGCATATGTTATGAAGCAAAGGGGAAAAGAATTAGAAGATGAAGAAATAATAGATAACTTCTCAGATCAATGTTATCCATCCAAGGAAAAGAGTTTATATGATCCCTATTATCCACTATGCAATGTTACAGAATGTGAGGCATTGCCACTTGAATTTGTAAACTAAATCAGCAAGCAAAGTCTAAATCTAAAGCTACTGATTCTCCTCAGTCATCAACTAAACTATAAACCTAATTTAGTCCCTGCTTCATCACTAACCTGATACCCCAACCACTATCAAAGGCTTCACAGTTTACAGATCCCCCCCCCCTCCCCAGGAATTCCCTTGGAAGTGATTTGTCCTTCATCATGCATTGTGTCATTGCCATTATAGTACCATTTAAACATTATCCATGACCATTTTATTGGGGACAATGAGAGATTATCACTTGATGAGTTATACCATTTTGCGATAAAAATTGTTAGTCATTATTATTAAATCTCTCCCCCCCCCACGCCATCTGTTCTGACAACATTTAGAAAATTCCCAAATTTTACACAACATTTTCTAAATATCTTTTTAATGTATCAGAGGCTTGTGATTTATACTTCAGCATCTCTACCATAAAATAACGTGAAAACACATCAGTCATAGTGAGCACATACCAATTTCCTCCCAAAGAGCTTTCATTCATGGGTACACAGATGTTGTTTCATTTTACAAGTTAACAGCTATCACAAAAGTCACTATGATCACACAATGTTATTTTCATATTGCACACATGGTCATATTTGCACATTTGCACATGTGACATATTAGCTTAATGCTGGTAGTTCTTTGGTCAAGTTGACTTTACCACTCATGTACATACACATTTCATTTTTTTGTTTGGTGCTTTAAACCTTTTTGAACAATGTAATTTCTGTTGATTAAATATGCAGTTATTCACACCTCCCCATTCTTTTCTATAACTCAAATATTACCTTGAAAACTAATCAGAAAACCTCTAGAACACAGTTGTTTGATGTATAGCAACTGAAACTTTATTCTTGGTACATATAACACATCATTTATCTGTACTTTTTTTATTGATTTTTCACTTCTGTCCAAATAGAGATGTCCATTTCCTTTATTTTATTAATTAATATTTCTTCATTGTCAAGAATAGTTTATTGGTTCTACTAAACATATGTATATTGAGGCTCATAAGAGCTAAGGCTCCTGAATCCAAAATCCATTGGTCTGTGATTCTTGCTCCATGCATGTGTTGCCTGGTAATGCTATCTCATAATGCTATAAGTTTTTATTTTTGGTGCTTATTAAAGTTGAGAGTTCCCCTTCCTTGCTTGAACTTCATTTACTTTCTGCTGGATCTGATCTTGGAACTAAACCACAGCTGCACAGGTATTATTAGAACCTGTGTTACTAATAAGAGAAGTTGAAACTTCTTTTTGACCATGTCTATCATATCCTTTGTGTTATTCCAGACTGTATGTTGGACTTCTCCAGTGTGACTGCCTATCAGATAATTGTGAGATCTTATAATCCCTCCTTATGTGGCCTAATTGTCCACATCTAAAACTGATTACTCAGTTACCCTTATACTTTACTGTTTTTACTGATGTTATGAGCATGGCTACTGTGGATTCTTTGTCATCTATGGTTGCCTCTTTCCTCATGGATTCATTGATTAGTTTTTTTGTGAACATAGTTTAGGCTTAACTTTTCATCTCAGAATTCCTATTCCTATTATTAAATAAAACACCTAATAACTATAACACTGTGTGGATTACCACATCAGTTTGATAATTTTTTATCTGGAATAGAATTCTGACATGATGTAAAATTAAGCTTAACTCTATGTTTTGCACAATATGAAAGTTATGAAAAAAACCCAGAAATATTTGCAGTGTTCAAAATGTTGAATGAATGTCACAAAGAATCTAATAGATCAAAATTGACCTCCATGACCTTGGGGATTGTATACCTATCAAAAGAAGAGATCAAGATAATAAGGTATACAGTGGTTAGGGTTTCTATTTACTAAAATATAGCTGCAACTGAGAAAATTAAAATGTATGTATCTAGGGTTCTATTCATCCAGTTAGAATGATTCTAGGACTTTGCAAAAATTGGAATAATAGGAAAGATAATAATGGCTGACCTTGGACCGGAAAGAAGAACTCTGCATCATTGTTGTATCCTGTGTGACTACCTGTAATATATTGTAAATAAATAAAAAAGAGAGGTTGCCTTAGCCGTTAGGCGTGCATTTATTAAAAAAAAAATGTATGTATCTGACAGATCAATTGCACCTGATGTAGGGATAAATAATTTGTCACAAAACTAATCAATAAATACATTGATTAGTTTTGTGTGCATGTAGTTTAAGCTTAACTTTTCAACATCTCAGAATTCTATTCCAGTTATTAAATTATCAAACTCTTATGATAATCGAATTTTAATCCACACAGTGTTCTAGCTATTAGGTGTTTTTCTTAGCTCTCAATGTTTCAGTTAATTCTATTATTGAATTGATATAAGGTCGCATGTTGTTGGAACTCTGATACTTATTCCATAAAGATTTTTCAATAGGTGTATCCTGTTTGTTAGATTTCAGTGCTCAAGCACCTCATGTAATTTTGGCCATATTTTTTTGACGTCATGCAGGTTCTTACTTATTGTCAATTGACAAACAAATGGTGGCCTTTGCTGATTGATCCCTCATAATCCATTCTTCAGTTAGTGTCTATGGGGAATCATTTGCCACCAGTCCCCAATATTCTCTTTCTGTAGCATTAGTTCCATTTTGAACTTCCACAAAAAAAAAAAAAAAATTACTGCCATTAAGCTGTTGCATTGTATGGCTAATGGCTTTGTTTTCCATTTTTCCAAAACAATAATAAAACTTTTACGTTAGCTTTCAATAATCATATCATGTTTCTCCTGATATATGAAATTTACTATTTCCTATTATATCCTGGGCCCATAACTAGAGAAAATGTTAACACACTCTAGATTTGTAGGCATATAACTGTAAATTCCACAATAAATAACACAATGATCAATTCAATATCCAATTTAACCCGGTCTATTTTTACACACACAAGTACATCAAATTAGCCAAAAAATGGCTTTCACAGATACAAAGAACAACCAACACTATACAAGCATGCATTAGATGGTAACCCATAATACATAGTGATGCAAAAGACGTATATGTTAAATATCTGTCACACTCAGTAAATAATATTATACAACACATTTTAATTAAAACTTGTAACTAAACTAAATGTTAATATAATTATTTATTCAATATTAAACAAGAAATATTCATTTACATCTTTCATAATTATCACAAATAGCACCAAATTATATAGCTATACAATTTGACAAGAAGAAGCTAAGACAATGATTCCTATTAGAAGAGCTAAACCCCAGTGACTAATAATTATTGAAATCCTTTAGCCTATTAAGAAGATTCTAACTTAATAAATGCAATTAATTGTAATATGTATAGAATAGAATAAAAATTAAGGTTATTTCTCTCTATGGAAGAAACATATTCTTAAAAAAAATTGTTCAAAAAACGTTATTTTAATTACAAAATATGATTTTATGAACTCTGAAATGGTCATCTGATGAATAGCAGAATGGACGTGTTAATTTGATAAGAAATCTAAATGAAGCATTGTTAATTTTCAAACTAAGCAAAGGGAAGGGGCCATATAGGGATAGAAGACAACTAAGTTTATTGCTGTAGGGATGTCTAGAGTTCTCATTGGTGGGAGTAGAGAAGGTTAGAGACAGTATATTTAAAATTTTCTATCATATGTATCAGGTATATTAACTAAAAATTTTATGAACAATGAAATTTGAATAATAGCTTTGCCATTAGGGATCTGGCCATTATTTATAAAAGATTAAATTAACAAAACTATAATTATATTTGGGTATATAAGGTGTAAATTAATATAATGCAGGTAAAACTAGAAATGAACTCAACATAGATTAAAAAAATGACTATTATTCTAAAGGTAACAACAATTTAGTGTTAGCTGAAACAACAGATGCAGCATAACATTTCGTTCTGATAAAAACAATAGAATTTTCCAGATTTTCTAGTAGAAACACCATTTAACTCAAATCTTATTATTGGAGCAAAGGATTTAAACTCCCTGAAAAAGTTCTTGGCAAATTTTACACAAAGATCCTCTCTACATTTAGATAACAACTCTAATCTCAAAAATAACAAAGCATCAGGATAGTTCTGATAAGATATATCCAAAATTATTTTACAAATTCTCTTTTGTAAACTTTCAATGTCATTAGACTGTATTAATGTTATTGCAGAATGCCATACGCAACAAGCATATTCAATACAAGGTCTGTAATGTAAAAAATTCTTAACTTGTTAAGATCGGCATCAAAAATTTTTTTGTCTGTACAACAAAAATACTATTTTTGATGGGTTTTGATGGGTTTTAACCAGCTTATTACATAAAAGGTATTAAACTCTTCATTTTGATATGCCCTATTTTAAGAGCTAGATACCCATTTCTATAGCATATTTTCTAACCTGGATTTAATATTAACATCTAAAGTTCATATAATTAATATATTTTGTTTATAAGAAACTTCAACTTGTAGTCTGTCTAATTTACATTTTGATAACAAAATTCAACGTGAATAAAGCAAGCACTTTTAGGTAATATTAAAAATTAACAGGTAAATCAAATTATTCTTTTTGATTTCATTAATCTTTCACATATTGTTGATGATCCCTTGGGAAATACAACTAAATTTATCTTTCTTTTTTTTTAAACAGGCATACAATTCCTCTCCTCACTATAATAGTTTTTAATTTCAAAAGAGATAACCTTTAGCTGTATTTCCCGAGGAGAATCAAAAGTATGTGAAAGATTCATGAAGTCTAGAAATTATATTTTATTTACCTGTTTATTTTTAATAAACTACCTAAAAAAGTGTGTGTTGTCTTCAAGTTGAATTTCTTCTATCATATTTTGTTTAATCAAAGAGAAAATATTTAATTAGTGTATCCTTAAATATTATTGATGTGTTGTTTAAAAAACATGTTCGACTTTAGTTTCACTGTCCCCCTTGTTTTTTTTGTAAAGTGTAATCAACAACTTATATTTGAGAGAGAAAGTTTTTTAATGGTCATTGCCAATAAGTGGGTTAAATAATGTTACCATTCCTTGTTGCTACATGTACAGTAGCTTAACTTTGTCCATTGGTTGAGACATGTAAACATGAAGCAATTGACTTTGATTTAATTCCTTGTTAAATAAACATCTCCTATCACTTCACTATCAATTTAAAATTTCTCATTTTCTCCAATTCATCTTATTAGTTGATTATGAACTGTTTACATTGTTGTCTAAATGTGTCATTTTGAAGTGAAAACACTTTATGTTACACAATCAGTAATACAAAATGATAATATTGGCTAGATTTCTGTTTCTAACATTTTGTCTGCAGGAAATAAAATGCTAAGATTTAAAAAGTATTATAAAAAAACTAATGTAATAGCCAAGGTCTGAAACTTTAGTTTTAATGTATTTAGATACAATCCAGACAAATAATCATTCTAGTATACATCTACCCATGGTGGTGCCGTGGTGGCTTAAAGTGGAAATTTGTATAACTTTGCCAAATGTTTTTAGCCAACTCATTGAAGGTTTTTACTATCAGAGATGCAATGCCTTCTTATACTAAACCATTTCATTCAAATAATAGTTTTACCAGTATAAATCCTGAGTGGAAAGCACTATATAAACACTATCTAAACAAAATATTGATATCAGAAATAGATAATGATGTGTATAATAGCTTTATCTTAAAAATAAAATGGAAAATAACATTTTTTTTTTAATTCTATGGTAAAAATTGGATATTTTGTATTACAATTATGAACATTTTTGTCATTATTTTGTAATGTTGAGAAGTTTTTTTTTTAAAAAAGACCATTCTAAATTTTTTCCCCACAAAATAAAAAAATCAAACTCACATCCTTTTAAAAATTGTAAACATTTAATATTTCTAAAATTGATCATTTAAAAAAAAAATTGAAACCATTTATATTTTAAAAAGCTGATTCTTTTTAAAAAGAATTTAAATTTTAGAAAAAATTTTAAACATTTTTTAATTATTCCAGTTGGCTATGAATTTCTTTTTCTGATAGGCGATAGTCAAGGCTGCTATCTTCACTAAAATGGATTAGCTGCAGTGGTATTCATATATTGTAGGAAATGGTTAGCATGTCTTTTCTTAAACGATCCCCTCACCCCTGATTATTTT